>CM076573.1:478524472-478677016 GCA_034641835.2 Pinus albicaulis | reverse complement strand
AGATTTTTTACGGTGGCTTATGCGAGGGATATTACAAATATGAGAAATATTTCCTTTATTTTATTGTAAATAAATACTCAAATACCAATTTTATAATTTACAAATATAACTATATTTTACAACATGAGAAATATTTACTTTTTATAATTTACAAATATAACTACATTTTACAACATGAGAAATATTTACTTTATTTTCAACATATGATTAGTTTTATACCAAATATATAAATATCTTTTTCATAATTTATAAATGAAGTAACGGGTGATTAAAATTTTTAATTATTCTTTATTTTAAATATTAAAATAATAAACATATAACTATAATATTTCCAAAATAATTAGTAACATTCTTCAAAATTTAAAGCATATTCAATACTAAATGATATGCTCTCAAAAATGGCAGGTTGAATATCTAATATGACATGGTCAACGCAATCAAATGTTTTATTTAAGATATTATAATGGTTAAAAATAAATAAAATATCCATATTATAGAAAAAAATAAATAAAATCAAAGGCAACAATGTTTGAACAACTTGAGAGATTAGTTGTTTTTGCAACCGGTTGGAGTGGTTCGTGGAACATTGTTTCAACTAATTGGAGTGGTCTGTTCAGCTCAGAAAAGGAAGAGAGGGAGAGAGGGAGGGGGAGAGAGAGAGAGAGAGAGGGGGGGAGAGAGTGACAGAGAGAGTGGGGGAGAGAGAGAGAGAGAGAGAGAGGGGGGGAGAGGGAGGGGGAGAGAGAGAGGAATGGGAAGGGAGGGAGAGGGCGAGAGAGAGAGAGAGAGGGAGCGAGGGAGAGAGAGAGGGATGGAGAGGGAGAGAGAGATAAAGAGGGAGAGGGGGAGAGGGTTTAATTTTCAAAATTATAATTAAATTTACTTTTAGAAAGTTTTTTTATTAGTAAATTACCTACCTTGTCCCTTGCTCCTTTTATGTGTTGTTATTCATTTTTTTCCAATTTAATTATTAGTTATTTGAAGAAAAATAATTTACTTTTAAAATATATTTGAATAAGATGATCATTTTTAGCTAAAAATAAATAAATAAATAATACTGTGATTCTAATGGAGTAATTGAAAAAATGATAAAAAGGAAATTTCTTTCATAATTTGTTTCCCAAACTTACTAGAAATTTCTCAAAAAAATATAGTTCAATGTGATGGATAAGAACTTAGTTCTTCTTAATCTTATTCCATTTCTTCTTAATCTTAACCCATTTTAAAAAGGTTGAGATTATTGAAATTTTAAAAAAAGAGCCTACGAGGGTAAGAAAAAACTCTATTTTCATTCATGGCTCATTCCAAGTACCAAGTCGAATTCTAAGGAATAATATTTTTTATTTTAACGAATATTATTTTTCATTCTACTAATTTTCCTAAAATATCACTAAAAATTCTAGAATCTATATATAGTTATTATAGATTAGAAAAATTTTACAATAATATCCTCAAACATTTGTGTCAATTTAAAAAATAATATTTTTTTTACACTCATGATATAAATATAAAATTTTAAAATTTTCCTATACTAAAACTAAATTCTTAAGTTTTTAGAAAAAACTGATATAATTTTTACACTTTTCAATAGTATTCTTAATAAATTTGTTTGTCAATAATATCCTTAATCCTTAATAAATTTATCGGTGTAAACTAATTCACGCCATCCAAAATATTAAACTCTCATATATATAAGTATAACTTTCTAAATACAAATTAATGTTAACGAAAACTAATTGAACTAACACCATCCAAAATATTCAACTCTCCCATGCCTAAGTGAAACTATCTAAAAACCAATTAATGTTAAAGAAAACTAGTTCAACTAATCCCTTGAATTAGAGTATAATAATATTTTGTTATACATTATTTAAATTTTTAAATTCTAGGAGATGATAAAGTGATGAATGAGACAAATGATAATATATAATCAAAGTGTAATTAGTAAATAAATAAATAACCTCCCTTGAAATACTAGTCCTAGCCGTGGTCAAAGTGGAAACACCCTCCATATATTTAGATTTTTATACTCATGTGTAATTAGTAAATAAATAAATAACCTCCCTTGAAATACTAGTCATAGCAATGGTCAAAGTGGAAACACCCTCCATTTATTTAGATTTTTATACTCATTTTATTAGGTATTTTATTTTCATATTTAATTCATTAATAAGTGTCAAAATTTGCATTTAAAATATTTTTTTAATTATTTATATAATGTAACACCCCCAAGTTCTATGCTTTTCAAATTAGACATTTGAACATACATCCATAGGGGAGTGGACCCCAATGGATAATTATTATGTGGATATGGTTAAATACTTAATTATGAAAAATAAATAAAATATTGTGCATGCACTATGACCAAATGAGAAAGTGAGATCACCTGCCTAATCCATGAGGTAATGGAAAAGGAAAAAGACTTTCCCCAAATCTTTCAAAAATCCTTGAAAGAAATTATTTCTAATTTAGATTTTTGAGGAAAAATCTAAATTTCCCCAATGAAGAGGAGTAGTTGGGAAGAGGTGAGAAAAAGCTGGAAAAGCTGAGGAAAAGCTTAAAGTAGCTTTAAAGAGTCCCAGAATGGGAAGCCTAGGCTAAACAGGAATAAAGCATCCTGAAATTCTGGACGCAGAATTGGAAACAGGCTTGGGGAAAGCACAGCTTAAATAAGCTGCTCCAGAACAGATTGAGGCTAGTCTGTTCTGGGGAGGATCTCTGCTCGGGGGTGAATCCTGGGAAATAAAGAGGATTCTAAGGTTGGGAGGACTGGTCATAGTAGAGGTGTGCATGCATAAATTTGGAGATATCTGTAAGTCTGTGTTAAACATATCCCTGTTTTATGAAATTGTGATGTTATATGCCTTTATGCAATTTATGAAATTGTGATGTTATAGTACATTATGGAATGTATGAATTGTTATGTTATGTTGCATTATGCAACTGTTAGATGGATTAATGGTTCAGTAACTTATGTAATTGCAACTACAGCTATTGACAGTAGAGACAAATGGTTGGGTGTAGAGAAGAGTACATTGTAATAATGAGGTTTGAGATGATAAATCAATTTAGCAGCCAATATAATAACTATGTATAGGTATAGATGGCTATCTTTTAAAGGAGTAGTTAATTTCTGTGTGTATAAACAGAAGATGTTAACAAACCAGTACCCATGAACATTAAGTTCCAAACAACTAAATCTATCACAACCATATTGATGGCACAGAATTCACTGTGATCAATAACAGAAAGTAGGGAACAACAACCCTCAGCTGTGTTACAATGGAAAGGGTTGTAAAAAAATTAGAATTTACAGTATTCTATTAAATGTAATGGTACACCTATGGAGGTAGAAGTTGAATCCTAACTAAATACGAGGATCTAACACTAGGGATTCTAAACTATCCAGTTCAGTATTCTCTCCCTCCATTGGAGTGAAGCAAGAGGAGATGTTTCCTAGTTTTCACATGGAACAGTTGAATCTGTACCAGAGTGTCACACAGGTTGAATGTTGTAACAGTAAAATAAGGGGAAAATCCTATTGAACAATCTAGTGTGTGATAAAAGTTTGTGTGAAGTAAGATTGTAAGCATATGTAAAAATACCAGGAACAGAGCATTTGTGTACCGTCCATTTAAACTGTTGGGAAAGTAGTTGGAGCTATGGAGGTTAACTGAGGATAGATAGATGTATGTGAGGATGCACACATCTATACCTCGATGCTGAAACTTTAACATATTGAAAATGTTAGCAGGCCGGCAAACTGGGAAGTTTGATTAAGGGCCTGGTGATCATCCTGAACAGAAAAGCTGCGAAATACAAAGTAAAATATATAGATATATAAGTCTACTATATGAACTGAGAAGAGGGGAGGTCAAGCCCAAAAATTCTCATGGAAATGCTTGTATTCCATGGCTGTCTGTAAGTACTGAAAAGGATCTAAACCCCGGATAACAGTCTGCATTGTAGGTGATTCAGTATAAAAACTATAATTGTTATCGACGCATAAAGCGGAGAATATTGAGTGATGTTATATGGGTAGCACTCATCACAGGGGTGATGAATATAGACCTATTATGAATATAGACCTTAAGAGAGACATGTTGAACTTTATTCGGAGTAAAATGAACCACTTATAGAAGAGGAGTTAAGAAATTTAGGAGGAGTAACCATGAGGTATATTGGATGTTACTAAATAATAACAGAATCCCATGATATAGAAAAAAAAAAAAAATGGGTTTGGGAGACGTGACAAATGGTATCGGAGCAAAGTTCAAAAATTGGGCAAGATATGTGCTCACAAAGAAATGGTTAACTGTTATAAATTTTATGAATATTAAAAATATTTCTTCAAGTATACAAATATCTTGGATATACTTTCACGTATACATGTAACAGATTGTGAGGAAGTAGAACCATTGATATGACATGTGCAGGGAGGTTGGTCATTTTGCAGATTTTGTGGTATGTCTGAAATTCTTATTACTATATTTTATTACAGTATGAATTGGCTACATATAAAATTGTATTTTATGACAATGAAGAAATTGGTACTACATTTAACAGAATCTATCCTTAGGTATGCAGCTTTCAGATTCTGTTCAGTTGTAGACCAGCAAATCCATAGAGTAGAAGCCCCAGAATCTCTAAACCAAGTTCGGTTTAAATCTGGAGCTACTTGGCCTCTACAGATGATAAAATTTTGTTATGTTCCTGTAGACATGATAAGGATATGATATGCTTATGTGTATGCTAGAGAACTAATATAGTATTACTGAACTATCTACATGTTATGTAGCAGCAAGGAAGAAAGAAAGATATCAGTTTTTAAATTCCATCCATGAGCATTCTAACACTTATAACATTTATAAACTGCACATATGAGCATCCGAACAATTATACATGCTGAAAAAAAAATACAATTATATTCTAGATGAGCATGCTATCAGTTATATGGATGTGGATCTCATATCAAAACTATATTCTTACTCCTTGACCAACTGTGACCTAGAAAAGTAAATATCATAGCAAAGGAGTGAATTGAAAATTAATGTTCTCTAGTCAAGTACTATTAACTACATATAGTATACATCAAAAGTAAAGTATCAATGATGAGTATGCATCATAGAATATGTAGCTATAAATTCTTCTTAAAACCCCAAACAAATCTTTCCTAGAGAAGATATTAAGGTACTCATAGAAATTATAGAGCGTGTTGTGCTTTTATTGTTTCACTAACCAGTGAGATACATGTTCTGACTATAGATAAAATCTATGAGTAAGGAATAGTATCAAAGAAACTACGGCATAAACATATATGTGTTTAATAAAAATTTTAAATATATTAACAAGTATCCAATCTAGGGTATGTAGATCTTTTTAAGATCGACCATAGGCGAGATAGTTACAAAAATGAAACCTATATGATACACGAAAAGACAGCAACAAGAATACATATAAAACTTTTATATGGAAAAACAAAAGGGAACTATAAATGCGTTCCTTATCCCTACATCTGTCATATACGATACAAGAAAGAAATTATAAACACGAACGCTACTTTTAGAGGTTTGGATAAAATATGACTGCCCGAAAAGTAAATACAAATTTATTTTATCAGGGTTACCCTATGTGAACGATTGACGGAATACCCAGTCAAACTATAGAAATAGAGGTTAAATCCAAAGCGATAACTGTGCTTTTAAAACACCGATTAGGAAATTAGTGCTAACTACACCAATGTTGTTCACATCGACTGCAAATAAGATACGGGTACGCAATTTATATACTTAGGTAATGATGGAAAGGATCGAACCATATAAAAAAAAAAGGGCAAGTTACAAAGTCACAGAATTATAGTATCGGAATGCTGTAAGATTTCTCCATAACGATATATATATCGACACAAAAAAAACAAAATATAAACAAAAAAAAAACTGTGAGTGCGATCCATCACTCCCGATAACCTTGCGTTATAACAGAGTAGGGAGGACATGAGATCTGCGCAGAACGAAAGAGGATTTACGGGTAAGTGGTTAGTGGTAGAGCAGACCTGCACTCGACTCGGTGCTGTCAGCATTGATTGGTCCAACTGACTGTTACCATAACCCGTCTCAGCTAAACCAACAGTCATAACAGTTGGTGTTACGTTCTGGGAATAATAAAACGAAAAGAACCATGTCATAAATTTTAGGGGAAGTCAAAAATACGTAACCCTATTGCTGCTGAAATCCGATTAATCTAATTCAACATAACTTGATAATTTCCCTGCTCAGACGACGCATAGAAGCGCTCTCCAAGTTCACAAGAAGATATAGTCAAGCCTGCGCAATACCACACAGAATTTTCTACAGTCCAGAATGGACGTAAATAAATCGGCTAGCACGTATGAAGGATAATGATTCCATTCTGGTAGCAAAGAGAAGTCTGAGTATACGCTCATGACCGTCACAAACATGTTAGCCTGCATTTGCTTCTAAATGCGTTGAGAAGAAATTCCTGTCAAAACAAACTCTTCGATCGGTAACGGAGTGCATAAACCTGGAAATTGAAATCGGTTAGGAGATATTGGAATGAACGGGGAGGATTTATACAGCGACACAAAACACATTACAACTGTATTTAACCTTAGGCTGTACAAGTCTGCGCAGAGGGATACACTGTGATACCAGAACGCTCTAACTAGACCGCTTGTAATATAAATCCGGGACGGTCTATATGCTGCACCTGGTATATTAAACTAAATGCAAATCAACTGGGCGTCATGGCTAAATGAAGACAAAATCATTATCTCAGTTGCGAAGAATGCTGTCAGTATTGAATCCATCCAAACACAGCGTTGCATCGCGTCGGTGCAACCCTAACAACTATTGAGAGGCGAGCAGGATGCATGAGCCGACCTGTCAGTAAAACAAACGGGACACATGAAAACATATGTACGAGTATCACAGAAAGAAAATATGTGAATGCAGACACTGTGTCAAGAAATGACTTCGCCAGATATTAAAGATAGATGCGGAGGAACCCAGCTAACGAGCTAGGGTTTGTAGCCGAGCAGTTAGGAAGAGTAGATAAATACCCGCTCTATGAAGGGCTAAATTAAACTCCCCGTTGCCAAGTTGAGAAGCGCTGAGAACAGCTTGGTCTCTCGTCTGGGGAATCGATGGGTTGTTCCCTTCGAAATATACAAATCTGCGAAGATGTAAACCCGGCATACTCTATTAAACCACGAAGGAAGAGAAAAAAAAAAGAAAAAAAAAACTACGTTGTAAAGTAGAGAATCGAAACACAGAACTGCGTAAGAAAAGAAGATGAACCCTGTATAGAGTTCGACCACACCCATCAACGATGAGTAGAAGCTGCAACTACACATTGTTCTGCTCTAAGCCACCGACGAAGGAGGCTGGAAAATGCAACCACTCTGCCTCAGGAACAAGAGGAAAGAGCTGATGAATCCAATCTGTGAAAAAGCGTCGATTTAAAAAGAACTCCAGAAACCCTAAGTTCCACAAATCCAGAGAGAAATTGGAATCCCCAGGCCGAATGCTGAAGGTCTGCTGCGTCGGTAGAACGCGTACTCGAGGACAGGTAGACGCGGCGCTCACTGTACCTGGATGAGTAGACCTGTCAAATTGCAGGGCTATCCGTCCAACCTATTCTAGGTCTGAGACGGGATGCGCCGGCGATCAGTAACCTCCTTCTGGGATCAATACGTCCACTCGGTGTGCGGTGTGCAGATAGAAGTTCACACGCTAACCCTAGTTAACGTGTAATCGACACTTCAGCCCCAGTACGCTGGAGCTAGATAAATGTCGGCGGTGTTGCAGGAACGAAATCATGGCACCGCAAACACAAATCGGGCGAAGGTTGCGTCGAAATGAAACGGGGGTTCGTCGTCGCCGACCTACACAAATACGATTATACAATAACTCAGTTATGCCGTGAGGAACAATCCGGTCAAACACCTGTAATGTAACACGTAAGGTTGGAGAAATTCAGATCAGCATGACTCGCCGAATCAATCTCCGTTAAAAATGTTAATCATAACTCCAACACTTCAGTCGGGATCGAACAAGCTGGTTCGAAAGTAATTGTAACTATGTGGCAAAAACCTAATCCGACGTAACCGAATGGGGAGTAGGTAAAAAGGGCGATCGTATTGAACTGTCCATGATTTCCACTTAGAACTCATAAATATTTTACAATGTTATATATTCGTAAGGATACAAATGATAAATAATTCGTAATGATATATATATAATGATATACATTCGTGAGGAGTGTATGTAATTATAATATGGCGCGCCCAAAGGCCGTGGTCTAGAAAGGTTTAACATACGTATATAATATATATATAGGTATAGGTGCCCTATATATATGTATATGCAACATATGCATATTAAAGTAAGATGGCCAAAGGCTATATATTTACAGGCAAACAATATCCGCGATAAACATATATATATATATAATAATCTTTATATATATATAACCCCTACACATGTCTATATATGTGAATTAATGATATTAAATCAATATAAATGTGGATACATGGTTAGAAGTAGAATTCACAATTTTATGGGTGAATAGATAAGGCGTTAGAATAAGATATATATATATATGGATGGAATTGTGAAATGTTCCATGTTTGATACAGATGAAAATGTGAAATGTTCCATGTGTGATGTAGATGTAAATGCGGGTTGATTAAAACTTATGGACATTAAGAGCTGTATAGTATCTGGTGTATACGTACAAATTATACACATGGGAAATATTAAATGTTATAAAAAAAAAAAAGCACTACAAATTGGAGGTGTTACAAATATAGGGATAGATATATATTCATATGTTCATCAAGTTAATATTGCCAAGGCTATATATATATATATATATATATATATATATATATCATGTTTACTTATACAATAAGGGTTGGAAATATATATGATACATACAAACTTAGTGGATATATATATATGCTCATGAGAGGTATATTGCCCAAGGCTTCAGATGTAAGTAGTATATGAGTAAGTGGAAGAGGTATCCTATAAATAAGGCATGTATACTGCTATAAAAAGAAAAGAAGATTGAAGTACAAGTTTAATTACAGTTTAAATGGTTGATTTAGTAATTGTGGAACCATTACATTGAGTTAGGCATGAATGAATAAAGGGATAAATTGAAATTTCCTGATGATTACTTAAGGAGGAATATTCTTGTAATAGTGGAAGAATGATTTCTTAATTATTTTATTTATAAAGAATTTATATTCTTTCATGGAAATAAATTATATTTTCAAGTTGATATATTTTATGAGTTTAGAGATAATGAGAAATAGAATTGGGAAAAAATATGGAGAAGTGATATTTCTCTCTTAAGGAAAAAAAAAAAAAAAAAACAAATATAGATTTAAAAATAAAAAGCATGAGAGATTTATGAGTTGCTTTTGTTAGAAAAAAAAATAGAATGCTTTTATGCATTAGAAAAGAAGAAATTCTTTTATGATTCAGAAAAAGGTTGGAATACTTTTATGATTTATAAAATCTATTCCATTCTATAAGCCTATGAGAGAAATAGAAGAGGGGAATTAGCAAAGCATGAACATACAATTAAAATTAAATGCATAAATTCTGGTGAGTCTTTGAAAAAGGGGAAACTGTGTCAAATTTATTTTTGACATTATCAAGTATTAATACTTGTGAATGTGATGAACTATAGAAATTACATTTATCACTATAAAAGGAAACATGTATTCACACTATAAAATTTTAATTGGTGTAAATTTTATTAAAGTTAAAATTTTCTCGAGTCTTAAAATTTAAGACAGAAAATATGTGAAATCACAATGGGGCCTACAAACCGAGAGAAAAGAAGGTGAGCTGTATTTGGACTCGGGGTGTGGGGGAAACCCATGAGATCCAAATTTCTTCACGTAAGTTTTGAAGAATTGAATTATAGACATTATTGACTAGTCTCGTTATTTCTAATTAAATTGATTGACAAAAAGAAACAATGAAAAGATACTAGAAGTACGCTCTATAAAATGAGAAGGGGTAAGCATAACCATGCATATGATACAATTGTTTTCTCTCATTTATGAGCACTAATGAAAAAGTTGAAAATTGTTTAGCCAAGTGTGTAACAAGAATTGCGCACTGGAAACAAAGACGAAAAAGGTGAAGATAAATCACCTAGAAAATCCAAAAAAAGCCGAATCGACCAAGTTGGAGTGAGGAAAGAATCTCACCGAAAAAAACAAGAAAGGATAAGTAGTGTACTAAAAGTGCACTAAACTATTATGAACCCGAATTCAAGTTGATTAATAACCGAATTTAAGTTATTGAAATGCAGAAGGTTGCTGTGAATTATCAATTATATGTACCCGATATTACTTACATTGGTATGAATTGTGGACAGAAACTGCATTAAAATATTCTTCCAAATGTACTTCGCAAAGAAGTAGGAAGAAACCAACCGCATAAGGCACTTGCGGAACAGTAGTGGGAGGCAGGGAGAGTACTTTGCCGGAAACTAATGGCTTATAAATTAGCCCCACCATTGCTTACTAAATTTCCCGATATATTTCTACGTCTCCTTGTTGGAAAAGAAAATTATAATTTTTTACATGATGCTTCTCACATGATTGATTTGAAATGGTCCGTGGAACCAAAAGAGGAATTTTCCGCAGTCGCTCAAAGATGAAAGCAAGAAGGAATTGAATTGTGAAATTCATCGTAGGCTAGAGTAAAGGTGCAAATGGAGCACTTTACCTGCCGAAAAGCTACGGGAACAAGAGAAGCTAAGATGATGGAAAAGTATTCATAATTAAGTTCAAAATGAACTAAGTCGATAGTTGTCAACACCGAGGACGAAAGCTATTTTCGCAGGGGGAATATGTAACACCCCAAGTTCTATGCTTTTCAAATTAGACATTTGAACATACATCCATAGAGTGGACCCCAATGGATAATTATTATGTGATATTGTTAAATACTTAATTATGAAAAATAAATAAAATATCATGGCATGCACTATGACCAGATGAGAAAGTGAGATCACATGCCTAATCCATGAGGTAGTGGAAAAGGAAAAAGACTTTCCCCCAAATCTTTCAAAAAATCCTTGAAAGAAATTATTTCCTAATTTAGATTTTTGAGGAAAAATCTAAATTTCCCCAATGAAGAGGAGTAGCTTGGGAAGAGGTGAGAAAAAAGCCGAGGGCCGAGGAAAAGCGAAAAGCAGCTTTTTAAAGAGTCCCAAAATGGGAAGCTCAGGCTAAACAGAATAAAGCATCCCGAAATTCGGACGCAGCACTGGAAACAAGCTTTGGGGAAAGCACAACCTAAATAAGTCATTTCTTCCCGTACGTATTGAGGTTAGTCCGTTCTCGAGGATCTCAGCTTCTGTGGGTGAGTTCTGGAGACAAACGAACTCTAAGGTCAGGGATCGGTCAGCAGTAGTGGTGTGCATGCATAATATTGGAAGATATAGTATGTCGTATTAAACCTATCCTCGTTTTATGTAAAGTTCGATGTTATGGTTCATTATGCAATTTATGAATGGTGATATTATGGTTCATTATGCAAATTATGAATTGTTATGTTATGGTGCATTATGAAAATGTTAGATTGATTAATGGCTCATGAACTTATGTAATTGCAAGCTAAAGCTATCGATATGTGACATTGCTGGTCGGGTGTAGGGATGAGCACTGCAGCATTGCTAGAGATGATGTGCATCAATTGAACAAGATTCAATAACTATGTATGTGTGGCTATCTTTTAAAGGAACATTTAATTTCTGTGTGCATAAATAGCAAATGGGAACAAAACAAAGAATCGGAACAAAGAAGTCACAACCAACTAAACTTACTATAACAATACCGATGGCACGAATTCCCTGTAACCAATAAATGTAGCAAGAACCGACAACCCCGCGATAGCAAGATGTGGGTTCAAGAGGTTTCGCCGCGTTCCAAATGAAAAGAAATGTAAAAGTTAGAAATTAAATGCTTCTATTAAATGAAAGTGTAAACATACATGAAAGGAGTTGAATCCTAACTAAGGACGAGGATCTAACACTAGGACTTCGAACCACCCTACCAAAATATTCTCTATCTCCATGATCGAAGCAAGAGGATCTCGTTTTCCTAGTTTCCCATGGAACAATGCACTGCATCGCAGAGTCACACATGTTGAATGTTTGTACGTGAAATAAGGGGGGAATCCTATCGAACAATCTAGGGTGTGATAAAAGTTGGTGGAGGGAAGATCAGAAAGGTGTGAAATAATACTATGAATCGCAGCATCCGTTTACCGTCCATGGAAACTACCGGGAAAGTAGTTGGAGCAATGGAGGTTAGCTACGTAGAGATAGATGTATGCGAGAGCATACATCTATACCTCGACAGTCAAACTTTAAAATGTTGAAAAATATATCGTGCCCGCAACCGGGTAAGTTTGGGTAAGGGCCTAGTGATCATCTAGAGTCGGGACAAAACTCGACCGTAAAACCCGGAAATACAAAGTAATATATATAGATATATAAGTCTACTCTATCGATCGAGAAGAGGGGGAGGCTGCTCAAAAATTCTCATGTAAATTTTCGTATTCCACACCTGCCTATAAGTACCGAAAAGAATCTAAACCTCGGATAACATTCGAATTCGTAAGCAATTCAAGATAAAAACTATAATTGTTATCGGTGCATAAAGCGGAGAATATTTGAGATATGTTATATGTGTAGCACTATCTCAGGGTTCAATTGTCTTCCCAACCGGGGGTGGTGATGTATCTAGACATGTTCGAAAAAAAAAAAAAAAAAAAAAAATTTGTGGGAGACGTGACAGACTAAAGATCAACCTAATCCGTGTCTATAAACCCTAAACCGCCATGCGCCATACACTTGTCCTCATCACAACGATTGTCATGGGGATGAAAACCTCATGACTGCACACTAAATTCGGAGGTAGGTAGAGTACTACGACATCGCTAATAAACCATACTGTATCAGTTGAATAGCGTCGTTTTCCAAACTCCAATGTCATGTGAAGTAAATCCCAGGTGGCACGTACCTTTACCGAGGTAGTACTCCGTACCCAAATATGAAAGATCGTGCCAAATCAACGTACGCAAGAGCGCAATGATGCCTCGAAATCTCGAGCAAAAGTTTGTAAAGAAACATATGTAATTCCGTATGGTTGCAAATTAGAAATAACATCCGGTGTTAACTTGGTGGTTCAATAATAATTGATCTCTGCTAGGTATGGCTGTATTTCATTAGACTTTTTCGTTATACCCATAATATATATATATCTAAACCCATCGTGTTGTACTATGCATATGCCAAGGTTTCCTCGTCACTACCATGGTTAAGGCTCACAAATCCTTCGATTAGCGCGTGGTATGGGAGGAGTGTCCTCGATGCATATAACCAAAATATATATCATGGACATGTATATATATATAAGTTCTATGGAATTGGCATTTAACATATGTTGGAAATTATGTCATGTGGTACAATTTAGGGATATATATATATTATATGGCCACACCCAAGTGTATAGTTGGGAAAGACAATTTAACCTTAACATGAGGATCTTAACCTTGGACTTATGCATAAGTTTAATTAATACATTCTAGGATATAAATGTTAATATAAAAAAAAATTGTTGTGGTAATAGAGGTATGAATATGATGTGTAAGATTAAATTATAATAATGATTTTAAATACAATTATATTATAGTATTATATTATTAAATTATTATAAAGTTTATGGACTAGTGGTATCCTATGGATGACATTCAAATTTATTCCAACTCGGAATTAACTATAAAGAAAAAAATATTATTTTATTAAATTTAACTATAAAGAACAAAATCTTATTTTATTAAATTATTCTTGCAGATTTATTTTTTATTAATTAAAAAAAAATGTTGTTTCTCTTGTATTCAACTGTGCATGCTACCTATTTGGACTTCCTTAATGTTGGCTTCTTTTAGTTAATATGATCATATCATTTAAACAATATAATGAATAACTAATAAATTGTATGTTTAAATTATAATATAGTTTTACTTTCATAAATTAGTTGTAAAAAAAATTGAGACTATCATGTGATCATGTATCAGTTAACTAATGCAATTATACTTCTGGTTTTATTCAATATTTGTATTAAAATTTGGTGTATTGAAAGATTTGCTTAATAATAAAGTTTCATTAACACATAATTGCTATATAAGGAATAAACCCTAAGGTTAGATTTTAATGAAATTACTTTAATACAATTGTATTATAATATTATATTATTTAATTATTATTATTATTATTATATAAAATAATAATAATAATAACAATAAATTATTATAAATTTAGAATCTATTTTAATAATATTTTAACCTTGTAAACGTAAAAAAAATCTACTTGATCACTCTAGATGAGTAAATTCTATTTTAATGAAATTCATAATTAATATAAATTAATTAATTAAAACATTAATAAATTGAAACATTAAACATTATTAATTAAAATATTAATTACTAGCATTAATTAAAACATTTTAGAATATGTAATTAAAACTTTTATATAAAAAATGTTTAATAACATTAAAGATTAATTCAAAAATCTGTAAAAAAATATATTAATATTAATTAATAACAAAGTGAAGTAATTATTATATTGTCATTATTATATTGACATATTAATTAAATTATTAATACAAAATTGTTATACCTAACTACATTATTTAAATATATCTAAATATGAATATATTGAGATTTAGTTAATAATAATAATAATGATATATTTCAATTGTACTTAAATGTTTTTAACTTTTAAATATTAATTAAAACTTTTGACAATATATTAATTAAAACATTTATTTAAAAGTGTTTAACAAGATTAATTTAAACATGTTTAAAGAAATAACTTAATACAACATTAATTATTTAAATTATTGAAACTATAATTAAAATTAATATTAATTAATTAAAACATTAACATTAATTAATTCTAACTTTAATTAATTAATTTTTAACGTTATATGAAACATTGATAACATTTATAAACATATTAAATTTTTTAACATTAATTAAAACACTTGGCAATATATTAATTAAAACATTTATATAAAAATGTTCAATTACAATAAACATTAATTTTTAATTTTTTAAATTAATATTTTCATATTAATTAATAGTAATATTAAGTTAATTAATTAAAATATTTAATAAGATTAATCAAAATATAAGACAATATACTAATTAAAATATTTATATAAAAGTTAGCAAGGTGAGCAAACATGAAATCTCGTGAGAGGTGGTTAAACATTAAAACAATTATTGGGTATAATATTAAGGTTTATATTATTTAGGTTTATATTATTAGGTTTAATAATAAGTCTTATAATATTTGTTTTACTATTAGAGTTTTTAATATTGAGTTTTTAATATATATATATATATATATATATATATAGGCTTATAATATTTGGTTTAAATATTATGATTTACATTATGGAGTAATATGTTGGGGTTCTCTCCCGGATGCGGGTGTAGCGTGCGCGCTTAATTTGCTGACGGGGAGGTGGCCGAGCACGTGGTCTACCACCACCGTCATTCCTCCGCATTCAGAGCATAAGTTAATTTCGCAGGCTAACTCAGTTAATGCTGCATTAATGCAGACTTCCCCGCCTCGTTTTCTCGACCACCTCATTGCTATGGCGCCCATTCCGTCGATCCAATGCGTCTCTCCTCTGCGTTCTTACAACATTCTCGGGTTGACAATGAACCTGTGCTGCAAGCCCTGGAAACGGTGTCGGCCATTCTTTCCTCAACTCTCTACGCTTTCTACGTTTCCTCTCGTCAGTTTTGCAACCTACAGTACAGCTCTTCCCTTTTGATTACAGTGACCTCACATTGGTCACCGTCTCTCTCGTTTTTTCACCTGCCCTCCCTGCCCGAAGCTCATCATGCGACATTGAGACCTAGATGGCTGCAACAACGGCTCCTCTACATTAGGAAAGTCTTCATTTTATGTTTCCATGCCTTGCTCTTAGTCGGATTCCTGACTTGGGTACAGAGAGTGTGGCTGCTGCTCGAAGGAGTAGGGGTGTGCAGTCGTGGGCCGCAGTCCCCTCCACCCTCGCTCAGTGGCCTCTTCCTCAACTCACTTTATTCATTGTTTCGCCCTTATCCACTGCTCCCTCAATCATCAAGAGTACATCGCCTCTGTTTCCATCAAGCTAAGGACCAACCTGACTACTCAGGCTCAGCCCACGGCCCCCTCTGGAATTGTTCCGGCTTCCGAGGATGAAATTTTGTTCTGCCCTCCAGGGGTTAGTCTGCAGAGTGTTCAGGGTGCAATTGCCTCTCAGTACGAGCTTCAGCAAGCTGGACCCAGCGCTCCTTCAGGCAGTGACTTCTCGGGCAAAGCTCCTCCTCCTCCAGCTGAAGATGATTTTAACCCGTATGCATGCCCAGTGGTGGAAGAAGCGCCCTCGCCCACCAATGAAGCTTAATGGATTTTGCTCGCCAATTTTTGAACACAGGTATCAAGAAGGTGTTCACTCTCCTTCTTTCTTACAGTTTTTTGCAGGATTTATGTTGTCATTCTCCTTCGACATATCAACGGTTTCCCAGCTACTTTTTTCCAAGTAATGCTATACAAGTTACTGTCCCCAGGACAACGCTCCAGTGCTTCACTAAGACTGTTTGTAATTTTTGCTTTGGGAAGTGTTTGTTTTGGTCTTGTATGTTGAAAAGAGTCCTCCATTCCAGACAACATTTCAGACACAAGTATCAGCTGTTTATAAAGGCGGACAAGGTCCTGGTCACCAATGTATTCACAGCTAGTAAACAGTTGTTGTTTTTTTATGTCAATGTTCAGCAATGTAATGTAAGAATGCCACATCACTGGGCTAGCCAATCTGAGGCCTCAGCCTCTTTGTAATCTTTTTGTATCAATATAGAAGTAGACCGATTCAGAAGAAAAAAAAAAAAAAAGATATGTTGGGTTATAATATGTATTCTAATATATTGGGTTTATAATATTTGGGTTTAATATTAGGATTTATAATATTGTGTTTAATATTTAGAGTTTATAACATTGGGGATTATAATATTTCAGTTTATAATATTGATTCTTAGGGTTTATTGATCTCTTGTGTTTTTAATATCTATCCCTTGGACTTATTGATCCCTTAGGTATTTAATATTTATCCCTTGGGTTCATGAATTTCTTTGGTTTGTAATATTAAATCTTTGGGTTTATTATTTTTTTTGGTTTATAATATTAATAAGCCTTTGGGTTTATTATTTTCTTAAGTTTAAAATATTAATTCTTATTGTTTATTAATCTCTTGACTTTAAAGTACTAATTCTTATGCCTTATTAATTTCTTGGTTTATAATATTATTATTTATCCCTTTAGTTCACCTATTCCTTTGGTTTATAATATTAAACCCTTGGGTTTATTAGTTATTTTGGTTTATATTATTAATAATCTCTTCAGTTTATTAATCTCTTCACTTTAAATTATTAATTTGTAGGGTTTATTAATTTCTTAGGTTTTGAGTTTCACATATTAATTATTAGGGTTTATTCATTCCTTGAGTTTTCTAATTCATTGGGTTGGTAATATTAGACGTTAAATATTACTCTTACACTTTAATATTAATGCATGGTCCAATGTCACATTATGAAAAACCTTGTCTCAATATGAAAATCACTCATGGGCTATCATTGTTTATCATAGTTAGTCATAGTCAATGAAGGTCTTCCATGGTCTAATGTCACATTGTGACAACGATTGTGTGAATATGAAAATCAACCATGGGAAACCATGGTTATTCTTCATCCAACGTCGCATTGTGACAACAATTATCTCAATGTTTAAATCAATCATGCTCAACCATGTTTATTTTACGGTTTATAATATTTATATATAATTAAGGTTTATAATATTTATCTAAAGGTTTTAATATACTTTAGTCTTATAATATTAATATCTTAAGTTTAATATTATTCCCTTGAGCTTATAATATAAATAATCATGTGAGTTTATCAAATCTTTTGTTTAAGATATTAATGTTTAGGTTTTATTAATCTCTTATGTTTTTCATATTGATCCCTTCACCTTATTAATCTCTTAGGTTTTTAATACTTATCCCTTGGGTTCATCAATTCCTGTGGTTTATAATATAAAAACCTTGGGTTTATTAGTTCTTTTCGTTTATAATATTGAACCACCTTTGGGTCTTAGAATCTCTTGAGTTAAAAATATTAATTCTTAGGGTCTATTAATCTCTTAGGTTTTTGAGATAAAAATTTTAATTCTTAGGTTTTATTAATCTCTTGTGTTTTTTATATTGATCCCTTGACCTTATTGATCCCTTAGGTTTTTAATATTTATCCCTTCGTTTCACAAATTCCTTTGGTTTCTAATATCAAACCCTTGGTGTTATTAGTTCTTTATGTTTATAATCTCTTGAGTTTAAAATATTAATTATTAGGGTGTAGTAATTTCTTGGTTTATAATATAAATATTTATCCCTTGGGTTCACCAATTACTTTAGTTTATAATACTAAACCCTTGAGTTTATTTATTCTTTTGGTTTATAATATTAATAATGTCTTGGGTTTATTAATATATTTAATTTAAAATGTTAATTGTTAGGGTTTATTAATTTCTTAGATTTTTGAGTTTAAAAATTTTATTCTTATGGTTTAATAATCTTTTTCGTTTTTAATATTGATCCCTTGGCCTTATTGATCATGTAGGTTTTTAATATTTATCCCCTCGGTTCACCAATTCCTTTGGTTTATAATATTAAACCCTTGCGTTTATTAGTTCTTTTGGTTTATAAGATTAATAATCCCTTTGGTTTATTAATATTTTGAGTTTTAATATTATGATTTACATTATGGCGTAATATGTTGGGTTATAATATAGAATCTAATATATATCGTTTATAATTAGCGGTTAATATTGGTTTAATATTCGGGTTTAATATTAGGTTTTATAATATTGTGTTTAATATTTAGAGTTTATAACATTGGAGGTTATAATATTTCGGTTCATAATATTGATCCATTCGCCTTATTGATCCCTTAGGTATTTAATATTTATCCATTGGGTTCACCAATTCTTTTGGTTTGTAATATTAAACCCTTGGGTTTATTATGTTGGTTTATAATATTAATAACCTCTTGGGTTTATTAATCTCTTAAGTTTAAAATATTAAGTCTTAGGGTTTATTAATGTCTTAAGTTTAAAATATTAATTCTTATGTTTTATTAATTTCTTGATTTATAATATTAATATTTATCCCTTGGGTTCACCAATTCCTTTGGTTTATAATATTAAACCTTTGTGTTTATTATATCTTTTGGTTTATAATATTAATAATCCCTTTGGTTTACTAGTCTCTTCACTTTAAATTATTAATTCTTAGGATTTATTCATTTCTTACGTTTTAAGTTTAAGATATTAATTATTAGGGTTTATTAATCCCTTGAGTTTTCTAATTCTTTGGGTTGGTAATATTAGGTGTTAAATATTAGTCTTACACTTTAATATTAATTCATGGTCTAATGTCACATTATGAAAAACATTGTCTCAATATTAAAATCAACCATGGGCTACCATTGTTACTCATAGTTAATCATAGTGAATGAAGGTCTTCCATGGTCGAATGTCACATGTGACAAATATTGTTTCAATATGAAAATCAACCATGGAAAACCATAGTTCTTCTTCATCCAACGTCGCATTGTGACAACAATTGTCTCAATGCTTAAATCAAGCATGCTCAACTATGTTTATTTTATGGTTTATAGTATTTATCTAAATATTTTTATATACATGAGGTTTATATTATTTATCTAAAGGTTTTTATATACTTGAAGTTTATAATATTAATATCTTAGGTTTAATATTATTCCCTTGAGTTTATAATATTAATAATCATGTAAGTTTATCAAACATTTTTGTTTAAGATATTAATTTTTAGGCTTTATTAATCTCTTGTGTTTTTCATATTGATCCCTTTGCATTATTGATCACTTAGGTTTTTAATATTTATCCCTTGGGTTCAGCAATTCCTTGGGCTTATAATATAAATCCCTTGGGTTTATTATTATTTTCATTTATAAAATTAAACCACTCTTGGATCTAAGAATATCTTGAGTTAAAAAATATATTAATTCTTAGAATTTATTAATCTCATGTTTTTAATATTGATCCCTTGGCATTATTGATCCCTTAGGTTTTTAATATTTATCCCTTCGGTTCATTGATTCCTTGGGTTTATTAATATCATGAGTTTAAAATATTAATTCTTAGGGTTTGTTAATCTCTTGAGTTTAAAATAGTAATTATTAAGGTGTATTAATTTCTTCGTTTATAATATTAATATTTATCCCTTGGGTTCACCAATTACTTTGGTTTATAATATTAAACCCTTGGGTTTATTTCTTCTTTTTATTTATAATATTAATAATGTCTTCTGTTTATTAATCTATTTAGTTTAAAATATTAATTATTAGGGTTTATTAATTTCTTAGGTTTTTTGAGTTTAAAATTTTTATTCTTAGGGTGTAATAATATTTTTTGTTTTTAATATTGATCCCTCGACCTTATTGATCATATAGGTTTTTAATATTTATCCCCTCGATTCACCGATTCCTTTGGTTTATAATATTAAACCCTTGCCTTTATTAGTTCATTTGGTTTATAATATTAATAATCCCTTGGGTTTATTAATTTTTTGAGTTTTAATATTATGATTTACATTATAACGTAATATGTTGGGTTATAATATAGATTCTAATATATAGCGTTTATAATTATGGGTTAATATTTGGTTTATAATATTTGGGTTTAATATTAGGGTTTATAATATTGTGTTTAATGTTTACAAGTTATAACATTGGGGATTATAATATTTTGGTTCATAATATTGATTCTTAGGGTTTATTGATCTCTTTTGTTTTTATTATTGATCCCTTGGCCTTATTGATCCCTTAGGTCTTTAATATTTATCCCTTCGGGTGACAAATTCCTTTGGTTTGTAATATTAAACCATTGGGTTTATTATTTTGGTTTACAATATTAATAACCCCTTGGGTTTATTAATCTCTTAAGTTTAAAATATTAAGCCTTAATATTTATTAATCTCTTTAGTTCAAAGTATTAAATCTTATGCTTCATTAATTTCTTGGTTTATAATATTAATATTTATCCCTTGGCTTCACCAATTGCTTTGGTTTATAATATTAAATGTTTGGGTTTATTACTTCTTTTGATTTATAATATTAAATATCCCTTTGGCTTATTAATCTCTTGAGTTTAAATTATTAATTCTTAGGGTTTATTCATTTCTTAGGTTTTGAGTTTAAGATATTCATTATTAGGGTTTATTAATCCCCTGAGTTTCCTAATTCTTTGGGTTGGTATTATTAGATGTTAAATATTAGTCATACAATTTAATATTAATGCATGGTCCAATGTCACATTATGAAAAACATTGTCTCTATATGAAAATAAACCATGGGCTACCATTGTTAATCATATTAGTCATAGTCAATCAAGGTCTTCCATGGTCGAATGTCACATTGTGACAAATATTGTCTCAATATGAAAATAAACCATGGCAAACCTTTGTCATTCTTCGTCCAACGTCACATTATGACAATAATTGTCTCAATGTTTAAGTCAAACATGCTCAACCATATTTAATTTAAGGTTTATAGTATTTATCTAAAAGTTTTTACATAATTTAGGTTTATAATATTAATCTCTTAAGTTTAATATCATTCCATTGAGTCTATAATATTAATAATCATGTGAATTTATCAAACCTTTTTGTTTAAGATATTAATTTGCAAGCTTTATTAATCTCTTATGTTTTTAATATTGATCCCTTCGCGTTATTTATCCCTTGGGTATTTAATATTTATCCATTGGGTTCACCAATTCCTTGGGTTTATGGCATAAAACCCTTTGGTTTATTAGTTATTTTCATTTATAATATTAAACCACACTTGGGTCTTAGAATCTCTTGAGTTAAAATTATTAATTCTTAGGGTTTATTAATTTCTTAGGTTTTTGAGTTAAAAACATTAATTCTTAGGGTTTTTTAATCTCTTTTGTTTTTAATATTGATCCTTTGGTTTTATTAATCACTTATGTCTTTAATATTTATCCCTTGGTTTTATCAATCCCTTGAGTTTAAAATATTAATTCTTAGTGTTTACTAATCTCTTGAGTTTAAATTATTAATTATTAGCGTTTATTAATTTTTTGGTTTATAATATTAATATTTATCCCTTGGGTTTACCAATTACTTTGGTTTATAGTATTAAACCTTTGGGTTTATTACTTCTTTTGTTTATAATATCAATAATGTCTTGGGTTTATTGATCTATTTAAATTAAAATATTAATTATTAGGGTTTATTAATTTCTTAGGTTTTTGAGTTTAAACTCTTTATTCTTAGGGTTTAGTAATCTTTTGTGTTTTTAATATTGATCCCTTGGCCTTATTTGTCCTGTATGTTTTTAATATTTATTGCTTGGGTTCACCGATTCCTTTGGTTTATAATATTAAACCCTTGTGTTTATTCGTTCTTTTGGTTTATAATATTAATAATCCCTTGGGTTTATTAATCTTTTGAGTTTAAAATATTGATTATTATGCTATTAATATCCTAGTTTTTTGAGTTTAAAATATTAATTCTTGGAGTTTATTAATTTCTTGTCATTTTAACATTAATCCCTTGGTCTTATTGATCCCCTGGGTTTATTATTTCCTTGGGTTTTTAATATCAACCCAATGGGTTTATTAATCTTTTATATTTTTAATTCATTGGGTTTATAATATTAACAATCCTTAAAGTTGATTGTTATCTTCGGTTTATAATATTAATAATCATGTGAGTTTATCATTCATTTGTATTTAAAATATTAATTTCTAAGCTTTATTAATCTCTTCACGTTTTAATATGGATTCCTTGGGCTTCTTGATCTCTTAGCTTTTTAACATTTTTCCCTTGGGTTCACCAATTCCTTGGAGTTATAATATTAGACCCTTGGGTTTATTAGTTCTATTGGAATATTATATTAATAATCCCTTCGTATATATGTAAGAGATATATACTTATTATAAATAGTAATAAAATACTAATATTATGTTATATTTTAATTTTAGTATAGTTTGAGTTATAACTATTAATGTATTGGAAAAATTTAATAATATTTTATTATTATATATTTTATTATCAAATAATAAAATATTATATATTTTAATATATATATATATATATTAGTTTAATATATAGTATCAATATAGTTTATATTATTAATATATTACAAGTATATATATAAGATATATTGGTAATTATATTCATAAATATACAATGATTATTTTGGTAAAATACATGTGGTGGTTGGTGGATATAGGCCTATCAGTGTATATCAAACACATTTGTGAATGTAGTTGTAAATATATTTCATATAAGCCTATCGGCGTATATCAACCACTTTATTAAATGTGATTGTGCTAGTATTTACAATTCTATGGAGCCATAAATACCAAAGGCTATAGTTGAATTCAAATTGGTACAATATCTAGCAATGGCATATACTGACACGCCTATTAATGGCTCAATAACCTCGTAAATAAGTATCAACTACCAAAGGATAAATTCAATACATCTGTTTCTTCTTCTTTATCTTCATTACACCAAGGACACACTAAGGGTGTTTCTCATAATTTCCTATAAATGAACATCATTTTCTAGTATATAAACTATTAAATATTGGTGAGCAGTATATGTTGAACATAGATCAACATTTAGGTTTAAATTTGTCCAGCACTAACATATTTAATAAGATATAGACTAGAAAATATATGTTGCCTAAGTCATAAGAGAGACTCGCACGCTATTTGAAAATATAATACCTCACCAAAGACTCGTACTAGATATTTCAATTGACTCCTGCTGGTTAATTAATGCTTCTCAATAACTTTTTTAAGTTAAAGTTTTAAAGTGTTATGAATAGCAAGTTTATTTAGAATTTTGAGTTTTAAAGCTGTTTAAACTATTTTAACTAACAGTTTCACTGAAAGGCGAGAAAGGAACGCCAAAGTTAATTTTTTGAAAATTTTGATCAGACAATCACATCATCATCGTGGGAATCGAAGATTTCACCTAAAGAAACTACTTTGAGCTAAAAACATCCAAGGAAAAAATACATGGATTTTTGTTGATTCTTTCACTGACCTGAAATCCTCAGGGAAAAAATAAACGGATTTTTTTTTTCTGATCTTACCCAGAAGGTCAAGAAACCAATTAGAATTGTGGGAATTGGAAATGCTTTCGACCAGCGTTTCTGATTATCATTGTCATAATAATGGGTTGTCATAATAATGGGAAGTGCTAGTTTAATAGGATTGTTTTTTTTGCTTTGAAAATTATAGAAATTTTGGTAAGATTTTAAGAAAATTTGGCAGAGATTTTTGTAAATCTAGGTTATAGTTATCAAATTTCAATATTTTGGGTGGGTGTGTTAAAAGTTTTTAATGGTGCTAATAATATTATAAGAAAATTTGGTAGAGATTTTTGTAAATCTAGGTTATAGTTATCAAACTTTAATATTTTGAGTGTCTTAAAAGATGTTAATGGTACTGAATTCATTTCCACTATAAAAAATATAATTCAAATACTACTATTACAGGATTTATTAAATAAAAAACATGATTCAAGCACTATTGTTAAAATATTTTTTAATTTTTTTTTTCCCAAATTCAATCCATTTATCCACTTTTTTTGGAGAGTCCAACATAAAGGTTGAGTACGTAAAAACAAAGCCCACATTCACGACTGATGCGTCATAAAACAAAGCCTGCCATTCATGACGCATCACAATCAACAATGAAACAATGGAGCAGTCTACTATTAGAGTAAATGGAGCTCCCGTCCAGTGACTCCCTCCCGTGATGGGATAGCTCTGCCTAACACCCCGCCTCTTGTCAAGTGGGCCCTGCTTCCTTCGTCGGCTACCTCCACTACCTTAGTCTCTGTCTCCCCTCCACTTCGGCAGGCCGTACGAAGTGGTGTTGGGTTTAAAATTTGAATTACACAAAATATTCCCGTTCTTATTGGTTTATTCACCCTTGTGTTCCGAGAGCCCGAATATCGTTTCCATGGAAGAGTCATGGAAATCGCGCATGCACACCCCTAGAAGCCCTCGAGCTTCAACACACTAGGCTAAAACTCCCCGCGAATTTTAGTAGCATTTTGTTCATGGAAATTTCTTGTCACTTCTTCTCTCAAGCCCTTGGAACAATTTATTGGAAATGTGTTAAAACATAAGCTTTCACGCAATGTGAATTAGGGGTTTTCTTCTCTGATCCGTTTTTATTCTAGGTCTTGGAACCATTGCTTCAAGGAGGCCGCAGACATTATAAGCCCTCAAAACCCTCGCACTATCTATATATATGGGAGTAGGCTATAATGTGATTTTTCGGAGATTCCGATCACCCGAAAAGCTCATTTTTTTGGCATCGAGAAATGTGGGCCCTTCTGCCATTACCCTACTGGTCAACGTGACATCCCGGTGACGTCTTGGCTTTGTTACTCCTTTGGCTAGCTGTCTCTGTTACTCCATTTGTCTATCTAGCTCATTGCATGCATGCATTAACTACGCTGCCAACCCCACCACACTTTCCAACCCATGAATTTTCGTTTCAAATTTCTCTGCAACAAATTATCTATTGGCACCTCTGAAGCCTAGAGCACGAACTGAATAGTGGCCTAATCAAGAGCCCAGCCTGAAACTCTGTCAACGATTTCTGCCTAGCTTGAAACCCTGTCAACGATTGCTTCCATAACCAGAACTTCCATATGAGCATTCCATAAATTTGAAACGGAAATTTTTTTCTCTTCATCAAACTTTTGAATCTATGAACACACTTTGAACCAAACACACTGTGAACTGTAACTTTCGAATATGTGAATTTGACACACTGTCAACCATTGTACGCGGGCCTTTAAACCTCTGGTTCAATTTCTATGGCCTTTTCCCTTCGGCTTCTACATGATTTAGAGGCTCTTCTCTGCCACTGGCGGGTGTCCCTGTTTCCAAGGCCATCTTTTGCCAAGTTTCATGGTTTTCGCCACCTTTCAACAGTGCCCTGATGCATTATGCCTCTTCAAACGAGGCTCCCACACCATAATAATTTGTTTTATCAGCAATTAGAAACACAACAACAATTTCATAATTGTTTTGGAAATGAAGAGTCGACTTAAAGACTGCATTGCAACATGGCCCAACAGACCCATAAGAGTTTAATGGATAAAAAAGATAATTGAGAGGCCTGTAGGTCAAATTAGCTGAAATGGGCAGCTCATTAGACTTAGAAACACAGCAACAATTTCAGAAAGAAAAACAACACAGTCTATTTTTTTTTTAAATTAAGTAGTCAAATCACTATATAGAAAAAACTCTTCATCCTTGAATTAGAAAATATCATATATCAATCTCTCTTGGTCTTGTGGAATTGACTGTTGTGCAACTGCTGTGCATACGAAGGGAAAATCCCCAAATTTGCATACTAAGGGAAAATAATTGTTGTGCATACTAAGGGAAACCGTTGTGCATACTAAGGGAAAATCCCCAAATTTGACCTGCAATAAGTTTGATGCCCACTTAAAACTGTAGTGTGCTACTAAAAACAAGAAACGTGGGAGAAAATTCAGAGAAACGGAAAATCAAGGAACTGACGAGAACAAGACCACAATTAAAATGTCCTTAAAGTCTAGATCTTTGTCAAGAGCATGCAAGAATGTTAACTTTTTATGTGAGAACCAAGGGAAACCTTGAGGGTCATCATAACTACCACCAAAATAAATTTCCAAGGTTGAAATGTTTGTGCTTAAAGAAATTGCAAGTGATTATGATTTTTGAATTGAGGAAAATAGATTGTTGGAATTAAGCTAATGAAGCTTCCATTTTTGGAATAAATTTCCAATGAAGCTTCCATCCTACCTAATATAAGGTGGTTTTCTTGATATTCCACTCAAATTCTGGTCTTCTCTTTCAGATTCTTTAGAGTCCATCACAGCTGAACTAGGCAAATGCTTATTCATAAGCATAATTGAGCATCAAAGAGTCTATTGATATTCTGAACTTGAAACTCATGCCTTCTATCATTTTTCCATTAGTAGGACACGGTGTCAAAAGCTAACAATCAAAGACTAGAAAACAAACCACAAAAATTATTAAGAATAATACCTTTTACAAGGGATATTATCTTGTCAGGTCTTGTTATCAAAATAATCTGTCAAAAATGTATTTATTATTCAAAGAGACACTGAACTGTGATATTTGATTTGAAAATGCATCATTTATTTGATATAGCTCATGTGGATCAACATTTCCAATCCTCTATCACATGATAACATATGTTGTGGAAGAGTGCTTCCGCACGGTTTCATAGCCATTTGAATAATAGGAAGCCAAAACATGCAGAGGAACTATTGTTGCTAGAGGTTGCTAGAGGAAGCGAAAATAGTCTACAATGCTTTTAGTAGACAATGTTTAGAAATAAGAATTACAAGTTATCAATGCAGAATTGTCTACTTTCTTGATGAAAATGAGTAGGCAATTAACAGTACTCTTCAATCCAAAAAAACATTTCCTAGGATTAATGTCCATTTTCAAAGAACTAGACTAGTGCTAGTTAAGATTTAAAGTTGGAAAAATATTTTCTTGAATGGAATTTGGAGCATATTGACCAATTACTTTGCATTCAGGAATCAACATACGGCAAGGAATACCCTTTTTTGTTTTATGTAGTTTAGGATTGTTGTACAAGGGATTTAAAATGGATGATAAAAAAATGTAAAAAATGTAATTTTTTCATTTAGGCAACTAAAATTATTGTCAAATGAAGACCTATTTGTGAGGGATCAAACAAGAAATTAAAAATCACTTTTCAATAGAAGAAACACCCATTTTTTCCAACTAAAGTAGCATAGACAGCCCCCAAAATAGTCCTCAAAACCTAGCTTCAAATATTGTTCTAGGGTGACTTTAAAGACTTAGAATATGTTCTTCAAATCTTCTTCAGAATTAGCTTCAAATTGACTCCATGGTTTACAAGAGAGGCTACTACAAAAATTCTTCCACAAGCCTTCATTAATGACCCAACAAACCTTTCAAGGGACCTTCAACAATAAGTCTTCAAGATGCTCCAAAGGCAACCTTCAGGTCCAAAATGCTCCAATATTTCTTCAACTAAGGTCTGCAACTAACGCTAGCAGTATGCTCCATTAGATCCATCTCTGCTAGCGCTATGCTCCATTCCATTTTGTCAACCAGGTGTTGCATGGAGGTCAAAAATAACCTTTAAACCATAATGGATGCAACCAAAATAGTTAGTCAGTATGAATTTGTATCTTTATGTCCCTTCCCTACACCACAAAAGAAAATGATATACCCATTTCTTTCTAAACCTTTATGATACTATCGTGGTCATTTTTCTTAAAGGTTTGAAAAATCTTCCTATATAATTGAGAATTAAACACTGCAAGTGGCACCTCTTCAAAACCTTAAATAGGAAATGATGGCATCCAAAACTCACTCTGCCCATTTAAAATCATCATCGAGAGATTGTAAAGATCCTCCTATGAAAGGTGCTGGAGGATTCAGATCATATGCAATCCACCACTGAACATGAATTTTAACAGTATTTATACCATTCCTGGAGAGGAATTTGAAATCCTTATCTGTAATAAAGCTACGTCTATGTCTTTGCATTTTACCAACCAGGAAAATAACATAGAAAATTGGATGAACAAAATTTTCCATCACAAATGATAGAATCAAAAGAAAGAGAATATTAATATCCATGGATAACCAGAAAGTCACCAATGGATGCAGTCACCATCTACCACACATGTCAAGGGAGAAGCAAATCAATCTCTAAGTTAATCATGATAGGAAAAGTACTAAAATAAAAGCATCCAATAAGAGGACACATAACCATTTGTTTCATCTTATACATCCACTCATCCAAGACCTTCCATGCTTGGAATATAGCTCTGCATCAAATGAAAAAATTCTTATCAACGGAAACCAAATTTGTGTTTTGGAGGTACATCAAAACCTCTTGTTAACTAGCATATATGCACCTTAAAATTAGGCTCTTGAACACCAAGAAGGGTCAGAATAAAAATACGGAGGTGTGAATCTCTATGTGCTTAAAAGGGTCTTGTTTTACATTACAGACCTCAATGACATGATAACATCTCTTCCATCCTAGTTATAGCGTGCCTCTTACTTCTCCTGGTGCAATTAGAGGCACTTTTCGAACCTAAAAGTTGTTGGGAGATTATAAAATTTGAATTATGTCTGCCCTGCTAGTTTTAGAATGTCTAGTTTGTTAATTTACAATTTGCTTTTTTCTGACCAGCTGATGGATCAATTTTCTTAACCATATTTACTACTTTTTTGAAATTCCATTTGCTTGCAAGAAACATCTTTGGCATGTAAGATATAAAGCCTGCAAGATGAGTAATGACATAAAAAGAATCATATTTTTTCTATGCTAGCAATAGATACAAGGCCTTACACTAGCTATCAGATACATTAAACCCGTTAGATTAAAAAAAGTGGATACAAACCAATTGTGGTGATATTGTAGAAGGCAGTATTCATCTGGCAGTTTTCCTTGCTCTCTTAGAAATCTTCTTTAGCATCATTTGTACAAATTGTACAAACGAATCATGCCTACTGTCTTCTTCCTCTTCATCAGGGTCCTCTTCATCTTCAAAAGATTATTTGCCTGATTATCCCAATCACATAATCATTATACATATTGTTATCTCTGAATCTCAAATTAGCATCTCAATCAACAAAATTAATCACAACATTCAAATATTTTTTCTGTTGGTAGAAAACAGCAGGTGTTGTTTGTTTTAGTGCCAATCTTGCTTTCACAACAAAAGAACTAATAGGCAGACATGCCAATTCAAGTGCCCCACAAAATTTTTGCAGTTCCAATTTCGTGGAATAATGTGTGTTGGTCTCTCAAAAGTCACTCTACGAAAGTACCATTGCATATGCATTGTTAAACATGGGTGTAAGCTAGAGTTGGAATGTTAACAGACCCTTGGAGAATGACTTTGCAAGGCCAAAGAATAGACTCATACTCTAGAAAACCTCAGGAGTTACCCTGGGAAATAAAAGCATAAAACAATACACTAATTTTCATAAAAAGAGATATTGTTGTGCATTCTAATATAGATAGCTTGTAGTTGCACCATGCAAGTAACTAGAAATTATGATCATAAAAGTGGGAGGAATGTGTAAAAAGATGAAAAATATAAGGAATGTGCTTCTATTGAAATTCATAATGAGGTAAAAAGGTTGGACAATCACACACCCTTTCTAGTGTCTGAATTGACGAGATGCGTGGAAAAATCACTTAAATACAAGTATGGGAGTGACACAGGCAGCATATGTAATGTGCTAGCTACTAGGTGATATCCTATGTAGAGTATCCTATCTGAGGGCAGGAACAATGTAGACTATGAAAATGCATTAATAGTAAATATTCTACAATGATTTTAGTAGACAATGATTAGAAATAAGCATTACAAGTTATCAATGTAGAATTGTCTACTTCATGAAATTGAGTAGGAAATTGGTAGTACTCTCCAATCCAAAAAAAAATTCCTAGAATTAATGTCCATTTTCAAAGAACTACACTAGCACTAGTTAAGATTTAAAGTTGGAAAAATATTTTCTTGAAGGGAATTTGGAGCATATTGGCCACTTCCTTTTCCTTCAGGAATCAACATACGGCAAGGAAAACCCTTTTATGTTTTCTGTAGTTTCAGGCCTGTTGTACAAGGGATTTAAAATGGATGATAAAAAATGTAAAAATTGTATTTTTTTCATTTAGGCAACTAAAATTATTGTCAAATGAAGACATTTTTGTGAGGGATCAAACAAGACATTACAAAGTATTCTTCAATAGAAGAAACACCCATTTTTTCCAACTAAAGTAGCATGGATAGTCCCCAAAACAATCCTCGAAACCTACCTTCAAAGATTGTTCTAGGGTGACTTTAAAGACTTAGAATATGTTCTTCAAATCTTCTTCAAAATTAGCTTCAAATTTACTCCATGGGATACAAGAGAGGCTACTAAAAAAATTATTCCACAAGCCTTCATTAGTGACCCAACAAACCTTTCGAGAGACCTTCAACAATAAGTCTTCAAGATGCTCCAAAAGAAACCTTCAGGTCCAAAATGCTCCAATATTGCTTCAACTAAGGTCTACAACTAATGATATTGGGAATGATCCAAAAGGTCTCCAATCACTTCAAAGTAGTTTTAGAAAATTCTTCAAAGGCCCAAGTCTATTCAAAAACTTATCCATGGTTCCACTTTAGTCAGACCCATCCACTTCCATGGAGTACTTGTCTGGTGTAAAGAAAGATTCAATAACTCCTCAATTTATCAAGATCTAGTGAGCCAATGCATTAATTTCCGTAGTGAAACGCAAATGTGGTCGCAATAGCTTGAATATGAGGTGCATACAACTAAGTTGTCTGTTAGCTGCAATAATATAGGGCTCCATGCAACTGTGCGTCTGTAGCCTGTCAATTGGTCTAGAGTTAAGGTCTAGCATAAGCCTTTGCATGAGTGAAAATGACAGACATGCCATCTTAGAAATTTATTACTCAACTCCTGATAAAAAGTTTGCACATATGCACAAAAAAGTGCTACGATTATGTAAATGTCAAAACTTTTCTTTTGTACTACACTACCATATACATCATTGCAGTGAGTGAGGAAACTACATACATTGAAAACTATCTATAATCTATGCAAATAAACTAATCAACATACCAATGATTGATGAGCTGGTGAAAGCTAGGATCATTAGCACACACATGAGATTTTGCTAGCTTCCAAATCCAGTCTGAAGTTGCATCATGGCCATGAGTCAAAAATTGTTTGGATTCAACTCCAGTAACAGTTGGTGGGTCTTCTGTATCTATGTCCAACATTTGTAGATTAGACAATTTAACTACATATTAAAAAATGCCATGGATGGTGGACACCCCTAGTGCTTAGGGACTTCAGTGGGGATGTCATTGGTAGAAATGGGGCATCCCAGTTATTTGAAATTATAGGGTACCCTAAGAAATCGCTTATTGGAGGCACATCTTCATAAGAGCACATACAACGAAAATACCATAAATTTTTTTTTCTGCTTCAAATTTTATAGCATGGTGAGGGTCCCACCACCCTCAACTTGCCTTTTTCTTCTCTTTATAGCCCTATCAAGCCCTAACTTTTGATGTTCCTTACCTACAACAAACTAGTTTTAATACATTAAGGAGGTTGAAATTGGATTTTTGGGAACAATAAGATTCCTAACATATTCCAGGCGCAACAATCATTCTTACAGTGAAAACATGAAGTAGCATCAATATTTTCTTATTTCTTCCACTGGAAATGTTATAGAAATGGTTAGATTTGAACAAGGTGTTAGTTATATTCACACTCCTAAAAAATTATGTTGATAGTTTCCCATAGCACATAGATGCAGAAGACCTAGCAGAGGCTAATTGAGCATGACTAGTGGCTTCGGAATTATTTCCTATCTTTTATTGTTATTTTTTATGCCAATCTTGACTCATCACCATTTAAATGACTATAGATGTAATTATCTGAGAAATCATGGTATTAAATTGTTTTTTGGACATTCATGATTTTATAATGAGAAATACAATTATCTTCCTATTGCATTAATTTTTTCTATCAAGAGCCTCTGCTTCAAGACTCGCTCATCATACTAAAATGCCTTGTTCACCAGGCCCATTTGAGTCTTAAGATGGTTGCAAATCAACCTGAAAAAACATTTTCACAGTCCACTTCTTCTTGTTGCTATGCACAATATCATTTTCCTTGACCTCCTCCACTACAGGTCCAATTGACAGTCTATCATTTCTAGGCAGTTGAAGTAATATTTTTGGCCAACAATCAGATGTGAAACGGCAGAAAAGTCAGTTTGAAGATCTTCAATTTTCCTCTGCTGAATGTGTAAGTTAAAAGAATCAAGGCATATTCATAATTTCTGGTTTCTTTTTGGGAATGCATCCTAACAGTGACAAAGAGTAGTCCTTAGCTGATAACAATACAGTCAAATCCATCAACAGTTAGTTTGGATTTTCATAGCATATAAGGAATTCAGTTCCTTTGATGTAGTGTAGTTTTAAGGTTTTGTTTCTTTCCAGTTTTCAATGCTCATATTTACACTTCTTCTTCCTCATCTTGTAGTCTCCATATCTTGATTTTTGTATGAAATTTTGGTTAAGCACTTTTTTTCATTCATTTCCTACTCGATGCTTCCCAAAAATCAGATGTATACTCATGTAGATTACGAGTGTAAATTGCATTTAAATGTGTATCAAATGTTTCAACTTTTAATCTCACAATTTTTATATGTAATTTTTGGTTCCTGCTGGATGATATAATGATCTCATATTACTTGCTTGGTGTTTGGTGAGTGTTGGTCAGTATTGAAGATCTACCTTGTGTCACTGCATTTGAAAATTTTTGAGCTTGAAATTTGAAATTTGTTGAATTTCAAGGTACGAAAAATTAGCTGGTACAAGTGGAACAACTCCTCTAGAGATGGATTTGGGGTAGAAAAATAATTCTCACGAAGTTAGGAACTGTAGTAATGATCCATTATGGCCATATAAATTACGTGTTTATTCTAGTTTGGTTCATTATTTATTTTGTAATGACTTCACCATACCCTTTCTTTTGTTTGGAATCTGGATGTTTGAATGTATAAGACAGATAAAATCCTATTCTTCTAATATGAGTTTATTATTATTTTATTTTCCAAGTCTTCTAGGCATACATAATGGTGAAAAAGTGGGAGTTGTACATCGAATTTTCTTGTCATCCTAATCCTTTTGAAGCCACTATAAAATATGTGCTTCATAATGTAGCAAGAAATCATGTGCTGCATAGAAATATAGAAGTGCATGTGAGGACAACCAGCAATGAAGATTACTACATTTCCCTTTTTGACGGGTTAAAGGAGGCAAAAAATTATGTTGTTAATGATATTACAATTTTCACAAACTCACGGCTCATATACAATCACATCAAAGGCATCTATGAAGTTCAAAAAGCGAATCTAAAACCGCTTTACAAGGAAGCAATAACGTGGATTTCTCAGTTTCAATCTTTTAGCATACATTACCATGCAAACATTCATAAGATTTCCATTGATATACTTTCTAGAGGAATATTAGTTGTAGATGGAGGTGTCAAAGATGACATTGTATCATCATCTATTGCAAGAGAAGCCATTGATCATCATCAACATAGTTCCCCAATGTGAATGTGTTGTTGTGATCATTTTCCTTGGGGCTATCATCACATGGTTCTTTCACTAAATAAGAACCATGATTGGAGTCTTTTGTATGGGTGACAATTTTATGGAAAAATGTGTGATATTCCATGTATATGAACAAATGTAATATTTTCATGGTTTGTGATATAATAGTTTAAGGTTTTTGAGGTTATTTACACTCAATGTGCCTGTAAATTTCACTGTGGAAAATTTCATTGATTTCATAATGAATTTTAAAGGAATGGGTGGAGGTTAAAATACAAGTCAGAAGAACTTACTAATCCTTCACTAATATATAAATGTTTTCTTAGAAAAAAAACATTTTTAAACGTTAGCATTAACAAACAGAATTCTATCTCCATAAGATAACCATTATCAATATTTTACTTTTATAAGGAACTTTAACTTTAAGATTGGGTAAAGGTAAACTCAAACATTTCATTGTGAGTAGGGTAGGAATATGTTCTGCAAATATATGATTTTTTATCTGATGTTTATTTTCTGCAAAGATATGATTTTCTATCTCCAATAATATCTCCAAAGTCAGCTAAAGCTTCTCAACAATATATCTTTAATAAGCTGCATTAAGCCTCAAGTTCTGCACCAACTAATTCTTCTAAGGATTCTTAAATGGACCTCAACATTGTTGCTTCAAGGCCACTTCAATATGTCTCCAAGGCTACCCTCAAAGATGCTTCTAAAAATTCTTCTAAATTTTCCTAAAATTCACTTTAAGATTCCTTCAAAGTACCTTCAAATATTTCCCCAAAACAGTCCTCGAAACCTACCTTCAAAGATTGTTCTAGGGTGACTTTAAAGGCTTAGAATATGTTCTTCAAATCTTCTTCAGAATTAGCTTCAAATTTACTCCATGGGATACAAGAGAGGTTGCTACAAAAATTCTGCCACAAGCCTTCATTAGTGACCCAACAAACCTTTCATGGAACCTTTAATAATAAGTATTCAAGATGCTCCAAAGGAAACCTTCAGGTCCAAAATGCTCCAATATTGCTTCAACTTAGGTCTGCAACTAATGATTTTGGGAATGATCCAAAAGGTCTCCAATCACTTCAAAGTAGTTTTAGAAAGTGCTTCAAAGGCTCGATTCTATTTAAAAACTTGTCCATGGTTCCACTTTAGGTTAGACACTTCCCCTAAGACCATTTGAGCTTCTTTAGAAGTATGTTCACACAAATTTGAGGCTAAGGTCATAGGTTTGAGATCCTTTTTTAATGGTGATTCGACCCTCCAAAATTTTAGATATACTCTTTCCACAGATATGAATTTTTACTCGGCTGTAATCCAAAACAGAGGTCTAAGTTCTAAATAGTCTGAGTTGTAGAGATGAATTAGGTTTCTCACAGTGATGAATCGAGCTTTTGATCCTTCAATCTGAGATTTTTACTAAGCCCTTAAGAGTTCTTTCCTCAGCTTTGAGGGTGATGTAGGATAGTCCAATTATATAAGTTATAATTTTTCTATATGACGATACCAAGTCCGCGCTACCAAGGAGATACTTGTCCACAATACTGAGCAGATTTGAGCCTAAATTAGGCCTCCTCCACATCACTGTTCACTAGATATAGTTTGAGCTTCACTGTATAGACTTCTATGATGATAATATACAATACTAGGTGTAGAGATAAGGTTCCACAGGTGTATAGGCAGTTGCAGTATGGTCTCAACCAATCAATCATAGATCTGAGATCCTAGTACAAGTTCTCTTAAGCTTTCCCACAAGGCATTCATTGAGTTTTGATGGAAGTAGAAGTGGGAGACAACCATGAAAGAAGATATGGACTCCTTAATACATAACTAGACTTGGGACTTAGTTAGGTTGCCTGTAGGTAAAACAACATTTCAGAATAAATGGTTTTATAGGTTGAAGGAAGAAGATGGAGGAAAACAAAGGTACAAATCTAGACTTGCGGTGAAGCGGTTTGCACAGAAGAAAGGTATTGACTTTGATGAAATATTTTCTCCTATTGTTAAAATTACTTCAATCAAAACTATTTTAAGTCTTGTAGCACCAGAATGTTTGCATCTTGAACAATTAGATCTAAAGATAGCCTTTCCCCATGGAGATTTGGAGGAGGAGATAATATATGCAACAACCGCAAGGATATGAGGTCAAAGGGAAAGAAAAAATAGTGTGCAAGTTGAAGAAGAGCTTGTATGGCTTAAAACAGGCTTCGATGTAGTGGTATCTAAAATTTTATAGGTTTATGTCTGAAAAAAGTTATACTAGATGTCACTTTGATCATTGTGTTTATCTGAAAAAATAAAAATTATGGCAACTATATTATATTGTTATTGTATGTAGATGAAATTCTTGTTTCAGGGTCTAACATGCAGGAAATAAATGTGTTTAAAGGAAAATTGGAAAATTCATTCACAATGAAGGATTTGGGAGCTGCAAAACAAATCCTTGGTATGAGAATTTAACAAGATGCAAGAAAAATCACAAACTAAAATTGTCTCAGAATGAGTACATAAAAAAGGTATTGAAAATATTTAAGATGAAAATGCAAAACCAGTTAGTACACCTTTGGCTAGCCATTTCAAACTTAGTAAGGAAATGTGCCCCAAGACCCAAGAAGAAATGGATTATATGTCTAAAGTTCCATATGCATCAACAATTGGAAGCTTAATGTATGCAATGGTTGGCACAACGCATGATATTGCACATGTAGTGGGAGTTGTAAGTAGGTACATGAACAATCTAGGAAAATAATATTGGATGGCAGTGAAATGGATTTTCAGATATTTGAAAGGTACCACAAAACAATCATTATGGTTTGGTGGTTTAAACATTTCTCTACATGGATATGTTGATGCATATATGGCAGGTGATAGATATAACAAGAGGAGCACTACAGGGTATGTATTTACTATAGGTGGAACAATGATCAGCTAGGTTTCAAAAATGCAAAGTATTGTTTCAATTTCAACAACAGAAGCAGAGTATGTTTCTGCTACAGAGGATAGTAAATAAATGATTTGGTTACGAAGGTTTATGGATGAATTGGGTAAGAAGCAGGAGATGGGAAGGTTATACAGTGACATCTAGAGTGTCATTCATCTTACAAATAACTCAACATTTCATTCCTGGACTAATCACATGCAACTCAAGTACCATTTCATACGATCAGTGTTGGAAGATGGAGAGTTGAAGCTAGAAAAGATACAGACTAGCAAGAATCCTGTAGATACGTTAACAAAATTTGTAACCATGGAGAAACTGAGATTCTACTCAGTTTCAATTGGTCTTCAACTATGATGATGAAGATGAGAAACACCCAGGTCCAAAGTGGAGTCAGTATCCAGCAAATGAAGTAGCAGTGGAGTTGCTACAATTAGTCTCCAAGTGGGATATTGTTGGGTGTGGAACCTGATTATCTTCTTTATTTAGATGTATCACCGCGTTGGACCCATGTTCTTAATGGGGCGGGATCGTCGCTTGTCATTTGATCACTGTTAGGGGGGTCTAGCGGGCGGCAAAGACCTTTTGGATCCCCCCCCTGGTAGGGGGTTTCAGGGAAGCGCCCCCGAATCTAAAAAAGGATGTTAAATTCCCTTGTAAAATATTGTAATTTCGTATTCAATCTGGGATGTTCATTAGGCAGATGATATGACGGTAAAACTTATGTTTAATTTAGTGTTTTTTTTCCCTAGAATGCAACCCCTCTTTTGTATGTGAGTATTGTATTGCATCTGTGTAAGGGGTGTATACTCTGAGCAATAAATAGCAAGGGCGACCATGTGAGAGAGTAGAGGATATTACAACAGATCTATTTTAGGTTGTGTCTCTTCATTTTGCAACATAATATAAAGGAAGGACTGGATGTTTCCATGGACGTAACCCAAGTTCGGTGAGCCACATATATATGTGTCTCTCTTGTTTTAAATGTTATTTATGTGTTCCATTGCTCTGTAATATATAATTTTTAAACATTTCAAGCCTATGCACATACCTCTCAAATTAATTGGAACACACTCCCTCCTTAACAACCTTGGCCATCGCAACTCCAAAACCAATATTTGCAATAGGGTTGGAAAGAACCTTTTGGGAGAATTACACAATATCCTCAATATTTTCCTCAATATCCTCCATACCCAACTCCATGTTATCCCTCCACCACAACCACAACCCCAACGACATCCATCTCAAAGATCCACTCCCACTCAACACCCGTACCACCATTTCCAAACCCACACAATGATGTACCTCAGCCCACTTACAATGCTAAGGTACAATACTACCAAACACCTCCTCTTGACCTAAATGGCATCCATCTTAGCTCAAGAAGAGTATTGCAAAAAAGTGACTCTCTTGATGTCATTGAAGGACAACATTCATAAAAATAAGATTCAAATGAGAATACCAAAGAATCATGGGTTGCACTTGATGAATAGAAGATATCAAAGTCATAGATTGAGAAAGTTACATTATGTTCACCATTACATCCTCTGTGTTCAAGAGAATAGTCAGAAAAAAGAGGAAGATATTAATCACATAGAAGAAGAAGGCATCCAAGATGATCCAAATCAGTAAGTTCACTAGGGGAATCACAACTATATTGAAATATGGTTCCAGAAAGTCATTAAGTTATGACAACACACTCTTCTTAAACAATACTTGATATCATCTCAGTCAAAGAAGTTGTTCTCTCATATTCAGGTACATGTCAAATCATATCTTTCAAGCCTACACGTGATTCTATATGTCATCTTAATGTGCACATGGCTCCATTGGAATTATTCTTATACTTGAAATAAATTTTGTTTTTTAAAGTAGAGTAGGATAAAAAAAAAAAATGGAAAAAGAGAAAAAAGAAAAGAACAAAATCTTAGGTGAAAACCTATTTTGAGGCACCTCAGATTGGCTCAATGACTGAAAACATTCATGAGGCAATCAATGGGTTGGAAAAAATATAATAAAATAAAAATAAAAGATCTTAGGTGAAAACCTCCTTTGAGGTGCCTAGGCAGACGTACTAGTTGAAAACCTCATTGAGGCATCTAGTAGGGCTAAGAAAAAAAGAAAAAAAATGAAAAAATGAAAAGAAAAAAAATATTTTCTCCATGTATCTCTCGAACAAATTCAGGTTCTCTCCAACCTTTGCAAGTAATTAAAAAACAAGTTGGCACCAAAAGAAAAAGTTGGTAAAAAATCTAATCAAGCGAAGTCAAACTTGGAATTTCTCCTCCTTTGCTCAAATTTTCCAAAAGGAACAAGGTCATGCCAATCCATCACCCTCATCCATTTCCAACATCCACCCATGATTTCCAAACTTTTCTTATTCATTTTCCTTGTTGTCCTAAAATGCTATAGGAAATCTTGTTTTTGTTACAAGAAGTTTTCTTTTTTAGTAGATTTTTATTTATTATTTCTTGAAAATTGTGCATCCATTTGCCAAGATGTTTCATGGGGAGATGCCTATGGATGATGGTAACATGATCAAGAAATTTCAGCAAATTCTAGTGCACACTTTTTGATAAATCGGCCTCCATCACCTAAAACAATTTTTAATTTTTCTCAATATTTGTGCATCCAATGGTTGAAATTTTTTATGGGGAGGTGCATAAGGATGATGGTAACATGCTAAAATAATTTCTAGTCAATCCAATCTACCATTTGAGAGTTATGGATAACACAAGTCTTCTACAAGGGGGTTGTCCTGAAATTCTTTAAGAAGTCCTATAGATGCTACAAGAAGTGGACATGATTGGAGGAAAGGGTAAAAATATCATTTCTTGTTTAGAGAAGGTTGACAGAGGTCCCCCAAAACCACTTCCATCACCATTCCACTCCATTTATCTAAATTCATCCTCAAATTCCACTTTTCCTTACATGAAAAAATCAAAAAAATCTATGTCATCAACTTTTCCACCACCTACACCACCTCTTGATGATTGTAACCTTGTTCTTATACCTCCTATGAATTTCCATCAATCCCTCAGGTAGTAATGATGTCTCGAATAGGAATTAAATGATTTCTATAGGAATAGGATTCTTGTTGTATCATCTTGTACAGTCACATCAAAACTCATCATCAATTATTTTTCACCCACAGAGCAGAAGATCCAGCCAGCTTGAGCATCATGAAGCAATTTCTGAAGTTGAGAAGAGCACACCCTCCTTGGGAAGTAGTATATCCAATCCACTAGAAGAATATTGAACGCAGGGAAGAAGACTGCAAAGAAAAAAATTTATCAGTCAAAGAATCATCATGCTATGAAGACTTATACAAAAGAAAATTCATTAACTACAACACTCACATCATGAGAATCTCAGCAACAAAATTTTAGCCAGGGATGTGAAGCAGTAGTAACAACAACAAAAAATCCTTGAAGACCTCCATATTCAAGGCTATCAGCAATAGGACCTCTAGCATATTATCACATGCAGCTTCAAGATTATTAGTAGCATCTTCAAAACTACCAAAGGCAACTTCAACATTCATATCAAGAGCCTCAATATCACCTGGAAAAACACATCAAGGGCAAGGCTCAGGTATGCAACCCTCTAACCTCACCCTTAGAATCTATTATTGCTTAAGAAAATATTAAAAGTGTGAGAAGGAAAGGCATTTTATAGCCAAAATAAGTATTAGAGAAACCTCAGCCTTATCTAGCAATTAGCTTCACTTTTCCACCAAGATACACACATGTGGGAGAGGAACAGGACAAAAGTGAAGAGGAATTGAGAAAGTGGGTAGTAAGAAGTTATTTTTGAGGGAAGACAAGTAGTGCCAAGGGTAAGTGAGGGTGAACTCAATTAATAAAAAAATCACTATGAGTTTATTTTTCATGCAATGATAAAAAATACAAAATTTGAAAATAAGAGAAAAAATAAAAGGTGGACCCACCACCTCTTGGCATGAAAATATGGGTTTCTATGGGCGAAATAGAGCTTCTACAGGAAGATTCTATAGGAAACAAAGCTGTTACAGGAAGTTGCTATAGAAAAAACAAATTTTCTACAGGAAGAACATATTTTCTATAGGAAGGACAAATTTTCTATAGGAAGTTAACAGAGGGTTGCAAGAGAAAAAATTTGCTACTAGGGTCTTCGACAATGATTAATTAATAGCTACAAGGTACAAAGAAACACAATAGAGTTGTAAAGAATTTTCTACCGACATGGTAAATTCTACAAGGGTGAAAGGTATCCAACTCACCAATTTGGTCATCACGTCATTCCTTTTTTTTGCTTCAGTATATTGACCATCATTTCTCCATTTTTATGAAGAAATAACTCTGTATTAACTAATTTCAATTCCACAATTTAATGAGCAAAGAGAATTTACACTTCTAGTTAAGGATGTTCATAAGAATTTGATGGATAATATGATATGTCATGGCCAAGAATTTGTATCAAAAGTAAGAGATTTGTACTTCAATGAGAATGGCATTACTAATGAAGTAATGGATGTGAATAAATCCTTATTTTCACAAGGAGAAGTGCCAAAGGAATACAAAGACGAAGAACCAAAATCAAGTTGTTTCCCTCACAAATAGAAACCATTACAATTGAACAATCACCTGAGAGAAAGAAGCATCCTAAACCTACATTAGAAGTTCCATGGGAAATTGAGTTAAGGGAAGAAATGAAAAATCGAAGAGTAGCAAGAAGAAAAATTGGAGGAGCAACATATGGACCAACAAATAAAGAATGAACCAGACCAACATACATGAAGAACCTCAAAGCAAGAAGGATGAATAGGTTGGTTAGAGGATGAGCAACATTTTCAGTAGGGGGGTATGATGGGCCTCTAAATTAGACATAAATTAAGGCCAATCTAACCTTTCTTAGGCACATAAAGGATATATTAAATCTCTGCTTCTACACTTAATAATGTTTTATAAGCTTTAATATGTTGTTAGGAAGGTTTATAGATAATTGGATATCTGTGCCTAATATTATTTATTTTTTAATAATATTGTGAGAATATTTGGAAGATTATGAATATTTGGAGAAGAAGATAATTTAGGGATTTTATCCCTACTATACGATGATCAAGATTGGAGAATAACTGAATAAAATATCATGAAATTATTGAGAGATTATGGAACTACAATGATTGAAAAAAATCTAGGAATGTGTTATGTGCCATTTAATGCAAACTCCTAGTGTTGGGAACCAGATCCACTATTTGAGGGATTTTGGAGGAGAAAGATTCATCCTTTGAAGGAGAATGCTTCATCATCACTTTTTATAAGTACCAATTCGAATTGGCCTTTAGAGGCATGTATTTTTTAGCCTACTTGTGGAGAAAACTTGTTCTTTAATAGCTCTATTCTCATTTCTTGTATGGATGTACTAGGATCGATTCAATAATGAATTTTGATGCCATTTTTTGCTTCTAAATCTTGGTTTCTTCCATATAACTCAGAGTCTCCTTGGGCTTGGCCATCCTAGGAGCCTCATTTACCTCTTGCACAATTTCTTTATGTTCTTTTCCCTTCTTATTCACATGCATCTCTTATTCTTGTTTTGCCTATTTATGTATTTAATATTAATGTTTTTTTGCCGTAGGATTGAGTTAGATGATTTAATTTAGTTATTTTGCAGGTTACTTATAGATTCACAAGAATTATTCATCCTTATAATAGCTTTGTAAGGTCATATTTACCATTGATATACTTGGATTTGGTTATTAGTTCACGAATATAGGATTTCTAGAAATGCCTTGTCGCAAAATAGTAGTATTTTTCTGATATTTTTTTGAATGGGTTAATGAGATTAATTTTATTTTATTCCACTTGGATTAGATCATAAAAAAAATCAATTTTATAACAAAATTTACCCCATTGCATTTTCACGTGAATAGGTTAGGCATTTGATAGGTTAACTAGCTCAATAGTTCTTGAATTTCTAGTTTTTAGTGTAGTAATTTTCTGTTATTTTTTAGCAAGTGTGAAAAGGGGTATTTTGGAGTGATTACACTTGGAATGGAGACCCAAGACATCATAATTAATAATAAAAAAAATTTCATCCCATTTTAATTTGATTTACTTAGCCATTTGGTGATTTATCTCCAAAATAGAATTTCCTATAACAAAAACATAACTTCTTGTAGCACTCTTGTAGCACATGTAAACTCAACCATATTTTCTCCCAAAGCTTGGTTTTTGTCTCTTAGGCTTGAATCATGACCCCTAGGATCTAAATCCATGATTGAGAAAGAATAAACTTCACTTAGGACATGAATTTTTACAAATTAGATTAGGCCTATTTATTTGAATTCATGCTCTTAGGATTTCGATTACAGATTCTTTTTCTTGCCTAGGGTTAATTTCTTTTTAAAGAAACACTTCCATTTTTGCAGTTAGTTTAGAATTTTATTTCATGACATTCACTCCATTACATTAGATCAAAAAAAGGACACATTGTATGATGCACATATAGTGTTGATACCTCTTAAGTTTGTACGAACCCCGAGTTGATAATTTAAGTTGGTAGCCTTAGGAGTTGCAACATTATTGTTGCAATATTGAGGCTAATAAAGAGCCCCCCTATGTACAAAAAAATTATAACCGTGCTCTCCATAGCTCAATCGGCCACATCCCCTTTCAGGTGGGCTTAGGAATCCAGCCACTGTGTCCCATTGATGTAGCCATGCCATTTGTGGCTACTCAGGGAAATTCAGCTAATGTCCTGTTTGAATCGGACAAGGCAAAAAACTTCATTGAGTGCATTCAACACATCTTCCAACAGGTGCATGAAATATTCAAGATAGCCAATACTAAGTACAAGCAGCAACATGATCAACATCGGGTGCCACACAACTTCCAGGTGGGCGACAAAGTGTGGCTACATTTTTAGAAGGAGCGCCTCGTTGGACCCCACCACAAGCTTCGCCCACTCCGCTATGGGCCATAAACCATCACCAAGGTTGTAGGGGACAATTCCTTTGAGCTCAGTATTCCACCATTCCTTGTTAAGCACCCAATTTTCAATGTGGAATGCCTTCGGCCCTACTTTCCACCTTTTTTTGAGGTCTGCACTAGGCTCGCAGTTGTAGGCACGAGCTTATGGAAAAACCTGTAGTAATTGGAGAGATTTTTCTGATGATATATTGTCTGCGGAAAATGGAGATAATATGACCAAGTTACAACCCCAAGAAGTTGACTGCCCAACTAACCCCAACGGGGCCCACAAACTCTTGGTGTTTCATCTCTTGGGGTTATGTATTTGGTTTTTTAGGGTTTTCCTATGTTGTTAAATAATAAAATTCCCTTGAGCCTTATTGTAACAAAGTTCAGAGGCCTATAGATGCCACATCTCTGGTAAGAGATAAGCTACCAGCACCCTAGCTAGTTTACTTCCATTCCACCTGTAAGCATATTTCAGCTATTTGATATTAATGAAATGAAGTTTTATTCCTATTGAATTTTTACGTTTATGTGTATTTTTGTATTTTATTACGTTCATGCATAATTCTGGATCAAAAACCCATGGGAATTAGTATTTTCTACAATCGCCAGAGTTAGGATCCACGAGAAGTGATTATTCCATGTCGTAAAACACATGGGGAGCACTAAGCCCAATGTCCAAATATCTATCCCCCAGCGCAAGCCGAGCGAGTTTCAAACTTGATACTTTTCACTTTAATACCACTTGTTGGAATCACAATTTTCGTTAGACCAAAAATAGTAGGAATTAGTATATGCTACAATCACCAAAGTTAGGATCCACGATAGGCAATTATTCCATGTCACGAAAGAAATGGGGAGTGCTAAACCCAATGTCTGAAACCCTTGTATATCACATTTTTCTCAAAAATCAAGAGGCAATACCGATATTATGTTTTTCAAAAATTGGTGTAACAAAAGCATGTGATGAGGTACAATAATTAACATCAAGATTGCTGCAATCAAGATCATGGAAGGTGGAAAAAGGTGAGGCTTGTAACTTAACAAAATTAGTCTCCCTCTTAGCATTATGTAGCTGATTGACTTATAGATCAAGGTACTTCTTGCATTCTTATAAAACTTGAATAATATCATTCTTATTTTCTAATTGTAGCAACAATGTTTCATGATATTCTTTCAAATTCTAATATTGGTAAAATAGTTTATTGGTTTCTTCTTGAAGACGGACAACTTATTCATAAATAATTTCCATGCACGCTTTTAAATAAGAAAGCTCAATTACTTAGTGAGGATTTTTCTCCTCCAACTTAAAAATTTTCTTCTTCAAGATAATAGTTTATGAATAAAAGAAAGACTCAACTTATTACTCCAAATTATCAAGAAGGTCAAAACTGGTCAAAAAATCATATATAATATTTTGGAAATACTTTCCCATTGTTGACTCCATATTGTTAGCCTTCTGAATTTTCTTAGCCATTATAGTTAAACCAATTCTTAAGTGAAATGCATTATCTAATTGTAATACTACAACAACAGATTGCAAATTAAGAACCTCGTTACAAAGTTTCTTAGCTACCTACTTTTGACAAAGTCCATGCAATGTTTTATCCAAGTCACTAACTTATTAAAAATGCAATAACGTAAATGAATTCAAGAAACAGTAACCATTAGTAAATGCACACAGAGTCACTTGTGTATGAGGCCATGGTACTCAGGCTACCAATTGATCTATTGGATAAATGTTGCATTTGATATGTAAATAATTCATGTAAATCCTCTTATTTAATGCTAACTCCTTATAATTTCAACTAAATAGATCTAAATATCAACACCATCTAACAACATAAATCTAATACATTATTGTTTGACACTTATTAAGTGTCATTTGCATGGGCTTTAACTTTTTATTTTTGTTTTCCATACAATAGTAAAGTAGATCCAATTTATATCTCAATATAAATCCTTTCTCAAAATAATATTAAATTTTTTTTAGAAAATTACTAGATCTTTAAAAAAAAAAATTCCCCAAAAAACACTTCTAAGGATTTTGCTTTTGTTGATAGTGGCATTCTAGTGCTTCACCTATAACATTTTCAAAATTCACAAGGCTAAGTGAGATAGTTGTAACCGAGCCCATTTATTATAGCCATACCTAACTCCTAATTAGTGTATGTTACAAAATTACAAGTACTTACAATATAGAAATGAACTTTTAATTTCCATTATACAAAATAAACATTTCACAATTGCAAGAATTGAATAAAACTCATTATGTGTGTAGATAAATATTAAAATTTATAGGTAGATTTTTAAATATACGTCAGTAGTCTAGATATATTTTGCATGTCTTAAAAATCATGACACGTGACAACACCCTATTAGGTATCATATGCCAAGAATCTGCACAAGATTTTAAAAAATGTTACTTCAAAATATAAAGAGACATATTCCAAATATAAATAGGCCAAAAGACTGATTTTATTAATCATATGTGAGTATACAACCAACTATATTTTCAAGTTTCCGTGAAATGACTTAGGAATCCAAATATTTTAAATATCCATACAAAGTCAATTAGGTGCCATGAAAGAAGAAAAGAATACCAATTTATTGATTTGGACCCTTCTAATATGATTTTCATATTCAAAGTTCTATAAAAAAATCACTCATTAGCATTGAAAATTAATCGGACCATCTAGAAAGGACAAGAAGTTACAATAAAACTAAATAACCTTAAAGGAACAAACAAGAATTGATGAGATCACTCCTTCCTTGTCATTCCTCAAGATATTTCTCTTCACTTTTTCCAACTCCTCTCCTAAAACGACTCTTGGTCTTTTTGTAACCTCTGTTATAGGCCATTTTATCACATCCAATCAAAGTGAGCCTCCTAATGGGATCAAGCAACATCTTATTCCCCTTGTCATCATATTTCACAAAGCCCTAAGCATGTACCTTTCATCCCTCCTAGTTTCAACCCTAAATGGCCCTATCTGAGCGAGTTTGAGGACCAATGCTCCCTGCAATCATACTCAAGTGCGTTTACCTATAGGTTTCTCCACTATGGCTAGCGTTTGTCACTAGCAAATTTCCCTCCTTTGCACCAGCGTTGGTTCTAAAATTCTAGGAGAATGATCGAGATTCAAGAAGCTTCACCTTCTAGGGGTTTCCATAATTTGTTTCAACTACTTACCTGGGATTGACATTCAGATCCTATCCTACCCTTCTTTGGAGTTTTCACCACTTATCCTTTGATCCTATCCCTCCACCAAAGGTGGATCTAAAGCCTTAGAATGGTAATTGGATAGGAACTCCCAACTTTCCCCTCTCTCCTATATATTTACCCTATCATATGCAAGAGGTAATGGTTGGCTTTGGAGAGTGATTCTTCCCTTATGTTGCTACAAAAAGTAGTTATCATCTCATGCATAGGGTAACTAGAGGTTCACATTATGACAAGGAAAGGATGAGTTAACAACTTGGAGGAGCTCTTCTAAAATATCAACTTCCACTTATGCTTGTAATCTCCTTCTATTTATATTAATGCAAATAATTCTCTATTTTCCTATATGTGATGTCGTTATTTCATTTATTTAAATAACATTTTTATCTATTGAATAGAGTATTTAGATGATACTGTAGATATCGTATTTTCTTGGCTTGTGTTACCTGATTGTGCAGGTTCTAATTTCGGCAATCGGAGCAGGAATTGGAGCTTCCAATCTAAAGAAGGAGCAAACTGAGCGACAGGTTCCACGTAGGCCTCACTCTATCATATATTTACTTTAAGGAAAAGCATTGAGTTTCTTGTCTCTTTTTTGTTCTAGGTTGACCACCAAACCTAGGGGAGATACCTTTGTCCACAATTTAAATATCATATAACAAATTGGTGACCATTCTTGGGAACTAAGTATTCCCTTGGTAGTTTTCCTTGTCCTTTGTATTTGATTATCTCCTTGATAGACCTTTGCTGCATCATCCAACCAAGAACAAACCTAGCAAGTGGATTCATTCAACCATTTTTGCAATTTTTGTGAAGGAATCCTCTTTCCCAGGTCCAACACTCCCTCAGTGCCTATGATAGATCTTACACCTCACTCAGACCCACTCTTTCCTAGCATTCCAAAGCATTGATGCCCTCTCTGCACCAACGTTGGTACCTATTTTTGCACAATTTTTTCCTTGGTTTTTGACCCCCTCTTTCATCATCCTACTTCTAGCTGAGCTTCCTTATGTCTTCAGTATCTTGTGGTCTCTCTAATACCCCCATTCAGTTTGCATTTGTATTTTTTTTCCTTTTATAAGAATTAGTTTCGATTTTTATTTGTTCTTATCGTTTGGTCGCTTGAAATTTTTTTTTTTTTTTATTGCTGATCACTTGGATAAATTGTTGTTTGAGTCCTCGTTTTGAAAATTGTAATTGAATCAGTAATTGCACATTCACATCTTAGTTTTATTCATTATTGAAAATTAAATGTGGTGAAAAGAATTTTTTTTCATTTTCCTCTAGGGTTTTGAGTGTGAAAATTGGAATCCCCTAATGTGAAATTTCATATTTTTTCTTTCATTTTTGAAAAAAACAATTCCCCCTCAGACGTCGGGGGGACCTGAATTTTGTATGAGTGATAATCTTCTTTGAGTGATATCTCTTTTTATTTTTGGAATTTTCACCCAATTTTAGTTTGAGTCCTCTGTTCATGAAATCTTAGATTACGTTTGATTTCATTGGAGTCCTCTTGTGTTTGATTTGAATAATTCTCATGCATAGATCACATTTGCATAGTTATAATTCTCATTTTCACAATAGGAAAGGAATTCGTGCATAGATTACATTTGCATAGTTTTCGAAGGAATCATGCATAGATTACTCTGGATGGTTTGGCATATTTTAATTATTTGAATTGAATTGGGATAGTGAAATTGAAAGATATAGTTAAGAAGATATTTTGTGCTGCATATTTGATTATTTCATCATTGTTTGCATCTCTTCCCTACACTAGATAGCTTTCATCGAAAATGAAAAGAGTTATTTTTGTCATATTAGTTGCATCATAGGTGTGTTCAGGTGACATCTAGTTTTGAGCCTTGAAATCAAAACATAATTCAAGATCGAGTCTAAAATTCATCTCAATTAACCCAAGGAGCATTTGTAAAATTAATGCAAACATTTATAGGTCTAGACTAGAGACGTGTTTCAACATCGTTTAATGCAGGAGCTATCGTTTTTTCTAGCGTTGCATCCCAGGGGTGAAATCTCGTTCCATGTATGCAAGTGTATAGGATCGTTCTCCACGTACCTTCGGGTATATCAGATGGCACTCCATGCATGAAAATTATATGGGAATGCTCTCATCGAACGATTATGCATTAGACAACACTACTACAAACTGTACTCCCACGTACCACCAAGTATATTTTGGGAGATGCCTATAGGTTGTTATCCTCACCATAGGTAACCGAGTTTGTCTTCTTGTATACCATGATACATCGAACAAAACATTCGTGGAGATTGGTTTTATTACATTAAATTCTTGGTTTGCTAAGGTGTATATTATAGTTCACAGTTGCTTGGTAAAAATTTATTCCTATTTACCCCTTTGTTTTGTTTGTGTCTTCAATTTATAAAATCAATTAATTGACCATGGAACAACATCCTCCCCATGGAACAACTCCTTTGTGGATCTTAGGTTGAGACTAATGGCAACAATACCTAAGTCCACCAATCAAGGAAACCCCTCTGATATGAATCCCATTCCCTTTCCTCTTTTTGGAAATATTGGTTCTCCCTATATGGCAATGTTTTCTCTTCCTATATTTACCATTGGTTTACCAGTTTGGTTGTTTTCGACCCCTATGGTTGAAAATGTCCAAAATTCTCCTCAACCAAGTCCTCCTCCACCTAAAAAATATACCCCTCATGTTGATCCTAAAGTTGACCCTTTCCCTTTTTCACCTTTTGTTTCTTCATCCATTTCTTCCTCTTCTCCTGGTGAAAGTCTTGATTCTAGTAACGAGGAAGCTAAGAATAAGAAGAAAAGGATGAAGAAGAAGAAGAAAAATAAGCAAGGGGGAAACCAATCATCCATTGCTACTGATGCAGCTAGTATGGAGGAACCTTCCAATCAACCCCACAAAGTTAAATTCCCTTGGAGGTTATGTAAGGGTGATCACATTCTTAGAATTGTCATGGTATTCCCAAGGTATTATAAGTGTGTTCGACAAGCTCACATTAGACTTTGTCATCAGCCTCTGGAAATCATGTTGGTGACAAACCATCGACTAGTGATAGTAAGTTCCATGGGAAAAAGGGTAAAGTCAAATTTCCTTGTAATTTATGTGAAGGGAATCATCCTATTCACCGTTGTCCTTATCTAGATGAAGCCTCAAAAGTGTTGGAAAACCTTACAGCTTCTCAGCCTCATCTTCTGGTTGGTTATCGCAAGGTTTCCCCTGATCCTCCACTAGTTGATGAAGTGATTGATCATAATTCATATCTAGTCAATCTCGCTCTCTCTGAACGTGAATTCCATTAGTTGAGGAAATGGTTGATTTGATTTCACCCTCAGTTGATCGTACCTTTCCCGTAGAGATTGAAGTTCATACCACTCAAGTTCTTCTTGTTTCTTCAGATTCAATGAACTAGGGGGGAATCCTCGCATTCCCACAGTATAAGGGGGAAGTTCTCCTGTTCCCATGGAAACCCCTCCAAGTAGTATGGTAACTTCCTTTGATTGGATTCAACTGGTAGGATATCGTGTTCCTTATTATTTTCCCTTCCAGATCACAATATATGCTTATAATGTGGTTGTACCTAGCACAATAATAGATGAAGGCACATCTGTTATTACTCTATCCTCAACTACTTGGAAAGCTTTAGGTTCTTTGCATCTTATGCCCGTTACCTAGAATCTATTGGATTTTAATAGAGGAAGTAGTCAACCGTTATGGATCCTTCCTAATTTTCCTATTACATTGGAGGGAAAAACATCTATATCGATGTGATGGTTGTCCAAGGAAATTTGGATTTTAATTTTCTCCTTGGGCGTGACTATGTTTATGTCATGGGAGCTCTTGTCTCTTCCCTATTTCGTGTGATGTGTTTCCCACATGAAAGTGAGATCGTGACTATTTACTAACTTTTGTTCACTGGTCCTAATTTTAATCCCAATCAACCAGAATCCTTAAATGGTCCTTATATGCAAGTGGTATCTACTCTGCCATGGGATAATTATGTGGCAACATGTTCCATGCTCATGTCAACTGATGATCTAGTCAGTGATATAGTGCACCATGTACTGGGTGCATTGGAGCTTGATCTTTCCATTAGATCCCTTTATAGGTATCTCTTCTAGAGTGTTGTTCTCCCATATGATGAGAACCTCTTGAAAGCCATGGCCTCTTATGGGCCATGATCGAGGTTCCTTGAGTAAATTTCCTTGTCTTATGTCAAGCTCGCTAAAAAATGAAACAAGGTATTATGAGCATATTTATTTTCCTGTGTCAATCTCATTAAAAAATGAGACATATCTCCTTCGAATTCCACTGTTTGATTATATCTTGTACATTCCCACTCGATTCTTTCACTTGATCTCATAAATGAACCTTCATTTCATCTTCCTGTTAGCAGCCAATAGTCTACTTAGGTGAATTTGGGGGGCATGTACCTCGAATTCAGTCATCACACTAGGGGCATGAAAACTTATATCAAACATATTTTTCCATTGTTTCAAGATTGTGTAAAAATGAAACCAAATTCAAGCATAGTTTCCCATGTTTAAAGATTCTGTAAAAATGAAACCATTCCCACTTTATCCCTCATGATTTCCAATTTTATCAACCTTTTTTTCCATATGAGACTTGGTTTTCTCATTCCATCTTCACCATATTCTTGGCTAATCATACGCTTTTGCTTGGTTTTTACCCTTTCCTAGGGAACATCTGCAATGAGTGGTGTTATCAGCTAGCCCCTTGACCTTTGCATGTTGTGATTAGTTCCATCATCAATAGAACTAGTTGTTATCCCTTTATTCCACTCATTCGTCTAGGAGGAGTCCTCTTTTAGCTCTTTTCAGACTTCCAAAATATGAAAAGATTTATGAGCACTTATCCTTTCAAACTCGTAAAAGTAAATGAAAATATGTCTACTCAGTATAATTTTAAACCCTTTCCAGACTTAGATATAATAGCCTTAGTCGAACATGGCTAAGAGGTTCTCTTGATTATTATTTTCCACCTTCTCGGACTTAAGAGAATATCTATGAAAAAGGGACATGTGGAGTTTCATTTTACGCCTACTTTTCAAACTCTCTAAATATTAAAAATGTTTTGAGTTTTACCTTTGTTGGGCTCGTTAAAACATCAAATAGTGATGGACTTGTCGAACATGACAAGATCGAAACACTCCTTCTCAAGGTTCATTAAAAATACTTATAGGGATTCATCTGAAGGATGAACCTATAGTTCAAGCGTATTTTATTCTCCTTAATATTTTCAAAAACTAAAGAGGTATTGACTAGTATTGGAAAAATAGGGGATTCCATTTTTCTAATGGCAGCGATTCACTCTTGAACATGAAACTTTCCGTTTCATCTTTGTGGCTATTGATTTGGGTAATATGCTTGTGTTTTGGTTATCATACCAATTTCATAGCCTCCATTTCGTTTTGGGTAAATAATGCCAACTCCATTCAGTGTCGTTAGGTGTTCAAGACAAGTCCTTCAGTTGAACTCTATTAAAATACTCTTAAGCCTTCATTTCATGTATGCCTTTCTTGATCTGGTTCCATATCAGAATCATTCTAATCATTTTGTCTCAATCATGATACCTGTTTTGTGTCGTTGATGGGGGATGCATTAAGGCCCTCCTGCAATGGGTCACTTCCTATCGACATCATCACATCATCCAAGAAGTTGACTTAGAAACACCACTTTGGTATTTTGGTGCTTGCATACATCAACGAAATTTTCATCACTCTCAGTGATAGGTTTACATCACCTTTGACTAAAATACTCGGTGTAGTGTTCGACATTAGCTCATTTATTCACACCATACTGATTGTACCATTGTAAGTTTAGAGCCATCAATATCATCAGTGGTTTCTCTCATGTATTTTAATGAAGTAAATCATTGGTTGGTAATCAGATGGTATCTACCATGTTTGACTCCGACTCATTGATTCACATGGATAGAATCATACATTAGTTGGTCCTGTGAATGAGATAGAAGACCTCAGATCTAGTTTCATCCATAGGGGCTGTGATTTCAAGAGTTATAAAAATATCACAATGTATGATGGTTGTGATCATATAGACAATAATACAGTTATGAGTCCATTAGTTGCATCTATGGGCGCGTATTTTGATCATTACACATGATATGTTAGCTTATGACATGAGTATGGGTATGCCTCCCTTAGCATCCAGATGTCATGATAATGGTATTGTAACAGATGAATCTCACCAGTTGTCCTTGATCTCTACTTGTCACAAGGTAAAGCACTGCAGTCATCAATCACTGTCTCTAACTTTGAAATTTAGGGGGAATTTTGTTATAGGCCATTTTTTCACATCCAATCAAAGTGAGCCTCCTAATGGGATCAATAAAAATCTTATTCCCCTTGTCATCATCTTGAACAAAGCCCTAAGCATGTACCTTTCATCCCTGAGAGGTTCAACCCTAAACTTCCCTATCTGAGCTAGTTTGATGACCAACGCTCCCTAAAAACCTACTAGGGCGCGTTCACCGACAGGTTGCTCAACTATGGCCAACATTGGTCACCAACAGGCTTCCCTCCTTTGCACCTGCGTTGGTTCTAGAATTCCAGGAGAATGATCAGGATTCCGGAAGCTTCACCTTCTAGGAGTTTCCAGAATTTATTTCAACTACTTACCTTGGATTGAAATTCAGATCCTATCCTCCACTACTTTGGATTTTTCACCACTTATCCTTTGATCCTGTCCCTCCATAAAAGGTGGATCTATATCCTTATAATGTTAATTGGATAAGAACTCCCAACTTACCCCTCTCTTATATATTTATCCTCTCATATGCAAGAGGTAATGGTTGGCTTTAGAGAGTGATTCTGCCCTTATGCTGGTGCAATAAGTAGTTATCATATAATGCATAGGGTGACTGCATGTGCATATTGTGACAAGGAAATGACGAGTTAAAAACATGGAGGAGCTTTTCTACAAGATCAACTACCACTTATGGTTGTAATATCCTTCTATTTATACTACTGCAAATAATTCTATGTTTTCCTATATGTGATGTCGTTATTTCACTTACTTCAATACCATGTTGATCTATAAAATAGAGTGTTTATATGATACTGTAGATCTCATATTTTATTGGCTTGTGTTATCTGACTGTGTAGGTTCTAATTTTGGAAATCGGAGTTGGAATTGGAGCTTCCAAGCGAAAGAAGGAGCTAAGCGAGCGACAGATTCCGGGTAGGTCTCACTCCGTCATCTATTTACTTTAAGGAAAATCATTGGGTTCCTTGTATCTCTGTTTTTCAAGGTTGACCACCAAATGTATGGGAAATACCTTTGTCAGCAATCATAAATCCTATATAAAAACCTCCTTCAAGTAGTTACAAGGTAACTAGATTCAATCTTTTTAATCAATTTTTTTTTTAATTTCAGGAGAAAAGTGTCGTTTGAAAGAAATTTTATATGTTTAATTTACTTTTGAGTAGGTGGGGTCCCACTAGACTCATATACATAACCTATCATTACACATCACTTAGTGACTCCCTCAAATATATCATAAAAATTCTAGCATGGTATAAATGTGTTATTTCCAATCATAGTCAGTTATATCATCACAGGTCTCTTCTATATACATATATCATGAGTATTAACCATAATAAAAACTCATAAAAAATGGCTTACATGATATCATCCCAGTATCTCACATGTGTTCACAAAGCATAGTAATAAAATAAATTAGTACTATTGTTATAATGTTTGTATATATCCATGTCTAAAAAGTAAGAAAATGTAATTCTAATAAGAACCTCGATCATGAAAACTCTAGATCCCTACATGAGAGAAATAATTTCCATGGAATTTTCTCTTTTCATCACTCCTATGTTCTTCATCTACTTTAGGATGAAAATATAGGAAAGAAAGTTCTCTTCTCCCCTCATCATGAATACTTGGATTGGTGGTGCGAGAATGGGTTTAAGTAGCATAATTGGAAGAGAAAATAAGTACCAGGATCATAAGTTGTTTTTCTTTATATTTTTGTAAAGAGGAAATATGAGGTTCTCTTATAGGGTAATGCTCAAAATGAGACATAGTGGATGGAATCTAAGAGACAACCAGAGGGAGGAAATTTCATGTCTAGAACTACAGGGTGAGTTAGTGATATTAGAGGTTGGTATGATGGGGTTTGTCTCCCACTAATTGTAATATTGTGTCATGTGTCAAGAATAACACCCATTTTTTTTTTTAAGGTTACTTTACTAATATGTTATACCCAATGGTTGTTTCATACATTATTGATCTAAATCTTCTGGATCCCTTCACCACCTAACACAAGATGATGAATGAACCATATACCAAATTTTCACTCTTAAATTTGACCCTAAGTCTCAATTTTATTTACAAGAGGCTGAGGTGAGAGTCTTTATTTATGCATTCAATTCCTTTCCTAGTTCTAGACAGACCTATACAATGCTCAACAGTTTAATTATTGAGAACCCATCTTCTTATACATTGTAAACTTTTTTTTAACACAAGTCCAGCAAGGGAGAAGTCTCTATGTTATGATTAATGATCCAAAATCTTTTTTCTTGAGATGTATAAAAGAATTAACATGTGAAAATTGTAGCTTAGAACAAGAAACTTTAAAGGCATAAGTGGGAAAAGAGAGAAGCAATTAACATCATGCACGAGAACATAGTGTTGATATTGGAGTTTGTCCACGAGGGACTACGTCTCTGGGCCCTGCTAAAATAGTGGGGAGGGCCTTCTTTCATTAAATGGAAAAAATGAAAGTACAAGTACAAAATGAGGAATTACACCCTTATACATGGCCAATCTAAAATTGGCCGAAAATTGCAGACCTTTGATGACGAAATGGGTAGCACCATTGGATTCATGGCGTCGAGTATTATAGAATCCATATAAAACTTGCCCCAACCTGACAAAGAGAAAATATGGCCCCTCTTTAAAAATGGCTCACATCATGGTTTCGCCCCCTCCTACACACTGCTCAAGGTTCCACTGTCTCGTTTTCCGTGCCCACTCCTGTCTGTCCTTGGGTGCACTACAAAATGAAGGCTTAAATATTACGTGATGGGCGGAATTTTAAAAAATACCATTTGATGAATTGCTTGAGATCCCAAATATGAGGGAGGGGGTTGGGTGGTAAAACCTCGCCCCCTCCATAAAAATCCGAATTCATTTTAACATAACCACATTTATTGTTTTAAAAAAATAGCATTTATTTTGGAGGGGGGGTTGGGCCCACATCGGGTGGCCCACCCCACGTTCTCTGTCATTGGTTCCATATGGTAGAGTGTGAGGGCAGTAGGGTTCACAACCCCCACCCCATCTTAATATATATGCGATCGTTGGGTCTGTGGAAATGTGGGGACCGCGGGGTGGTGGGGTTGACCACCTGCCCCCCCAACCATATCATTTTAAAAATAATTTTTTTGGGATTTGCATGGGGTGGCAGGGTTGGTGGCCCACCACCCTTATTATATATATTTTTTATTTTTTCCATTATAAGAACAATTGGTTGTTTTAAAATCTCGGGATTTTTTACTGAAGGAGACGTTTTAACCATCCCACAAATTCGCCCAGAATCCGGCCAGGTTGGCCAGAATCTGGTGGCCATATTTCTTCCAAATTGTTGCCTCATTAAGCTGCCACATCACCAAGTCAACCCTCGAACTTTGACTACTCCTAACTTCTTCATACAGAATCAGAATTGAGTGTCGTTTGTTGGAACCAGAATGATGAGATCTAAAAATTGAACCTGTTTCGAGAGACATTCAAACACTTTGATTTTTGAGCCTTTGTACTTAAGCCACTTGTACTTGTACCTGTTTAATCCACCTGGATCATTCCTCCCCACTAAAGAGCTTTTGGACCCCAAAAGCATTAACACTCTTAGCACACTGCTTGTGCCCTTTCCAAACCACACTTTGAATCCTCTGTATGCAAAACTGGTACAATATTTGCAATCATGCACACCACACATGACTCAACCACCCCTCCTTGCCAAGAGTTTATAGCACCCACTCATTGGCCAAGGACTACATAAAATAAGAAAAAAAAAATCACTATCTCAACTACTCATAAATAAAGGCCAAAACATCATCGTTGCATTTTGAGGTGATGGGAAACACACCATCATGTTTACATTTACTTGCAACGTATGATTTACAAATGTGGCTATCACTCTAAGACCCCTAAAAGAACCATATTTTACTTAATAAGGTAAATGGATCATCTCCCTGTGGAGGATTTACCTGTGGAACAACTTTGGGGACCGAGCTTTGTATGGGTATTCTTTGATCCTGACGTGTTTGACATGCAGGTTTCTAGGGTTCATTCTGGTTGTGATGATTCTTCCTCCTCCATACCTTTTGTGTCTTCTTGGAATGCCTCCTACCGATGTGCCTTCAAGAAGTGCCCATGAATCCATCACTGTCGCTGAGGTGTGAGGAGGTGCTCTCATCATCAGTTGTTGGTGGGTCGCTGGTTGTTTTGGAGCTTTCTCCCACTTCTTTCCTGGTGTATCTGAGCCCTGCATGACACGGAAATTACTAAACTTTGACAAGGTTTACGATTCCTTGGCGATTGATTCCGAGGCCCTCTCCTTGATACCCCATCTTCTTCAACAATTTGGACCCGGTCCTTGTAGTATGCTTTTCAAAAGAAGCGAATTAATCATCATGAAAGATACATGAAATTGAAGGGTTGTTTTTTACCTCGGGTTGGTTACGTCCCAATTTTTCCAAGGCCTAATCATTAGCTTGTAACTGGCATAGTAACCTTTTTTTTTCTTCCCTTGCTTCCTGTAGGAGCCTTCTTAGCTCAGCATTTTTCTACTTGGATGCCTTGGTTAATCTCTTCAAGTTCTAGGAACTCCACCACAGTAAGTGTCCCTTTTTCCTTTGGTACATTATCTATTGATATCTTTGCTTCATTGCTTGAATCAGAACCCAAGTCTATGGGTCCTTCTGTCGTGATCCCAAAGGCTGCAAGTTTCATTTCATCGCCTAAATTAGACACCAGGTCAATTGGTTGACCTTGTGCAAATCTTGCAACTGCGACCTTTTCATCTTCCTCAGATCTAGAATCTTCAGAATCTTGGTTTTGTTGTATGGTGGTGGAAGTTTTCTGCTTCACTTTTTTGTCATTTCTCTCAAGTCTCAACTCAGGGTGCATCTTCCAACAATTTTCTTTGTCATGTCCCTCATTTTCACAATATGTGCAAGAGGGATTTTCTCCCCTTCTTTTGGCTGCGGCCGTCCTTTTTGGGTAATCACTTTGTTCATGTGCCCCCCTGCTTTCTATGTGCATGGCCTTCACATTGGCCTCATCGATGGTAGGAGGCTCAAACAACAATAATGAATGTCTTATGTAACTATGAAATGACCCAATGTACTTAGTTACAACTTTAGAAGAATCTAATGAAATGCCCAAACTTAGTGCTTGTTTTCTAAATTCCTTGGTAGAGCTTTGCACATTTTGTTCTTTACCTTGCCCTAGGTACTACCACTCCATTAAGGATTTTTGCTTATATCCCAAGGGATAGAATTGGTCTTTAAGTGCAGTAATGAAATTTGACCATGAGGAAAGTAGGTTACCCAAATTATTGCTACCATGAAGTTTTTTCTCCCACCATATGAGAGTTGTGCCACTCAATCGAAGAGAAGCCAATTGGATTTTGACCTCATCCTCCACAATCTGCTGGATCTTGCAATAGATTTCAAGCTGCCTAATCCAATTGTTAAGCTTCTCAGCATTACTTTCACCATTATATACTTGTAGATCAAATTTAACATCTAACTTAAAGAGTGTCTTGTTAGACGCATTTCCAGAAATTTTATTATGATGGTTACAAGAGGAAGGAATTTCATTTGTTGAAGGAGGTGGATCTCCTCCACCACCTCCATGCACTGAACCTTGCCCTTCTGAGGCATGATCTCCCGATTTCTCTAACTTCTCAAGTCTAGAGAATAGCTTCTCTACTCGATCTGCCATGGTATAGAAGGTTTTGCGGAAACTGAGCTCCTCCTCATTCCGATCCAAGTCACCCATTTTCCTTCTTTGACGTGCATTTCCTACTTCAGGATCAAAATCCTGTAGCATCCATTCGCCACAGGCATCCCTTAGTGGGGGTAAATGGGTCCCAAAACCCTAAACCCTAACCCCTAAAATCCTTCACTGCTAAATCCCCTGACCCCCTAAACCTCTAAACCTGTAACCCATTTAACCCCCTAAACCCTAAACATATAAACCCTTAACCCCTAACCCCTTAAACCCTAATTCCCAACCCCTAACTAGTTCAACACCCTAAACCCCTAAAAACCTAACCCATTTTTAACCCCATTAACCCCTAACTTCTAACCCCTAAAATCCTTAACTGCTAAATCCCCTAACCCCCTAAACCTCTAAACCAACCCTAACCCATTTAACCCCCTAAACCCTAAACCTATAAGCCCTTAAACCCTAATTCCCAACCCATAACCCATTCAACCCCTTAAACACCTAAACCTCTAAGCCCTTAAACCCTAATTCCTAACCCCTAACCCATTTTACTCCTAAACCATAAACCTCTAAACCCTTAACCCCTACCCCTAACCCATTAACCCCTAACCTATTTAAGCCCCTAAACCCCAAAACCCCTAACTCCTAACCGCTAAAATCCTTAACTGCTAAATCCCCTAACCCCCTAAACCTCTAAACCAACCCTAACCCATTTAACCCCCTAAACCCTAAACCCACATGTTTTCTCTGCCTGTGGGCTTACACAACAACACAACACAACTACCATATATTACAATACCATAAGCCTACCGGCTTCTTCACTCTTTTTATATGGCGCGGCGGAATGAAAAACATAAAAACAAAGAAATAAATAAAAAACTTTAAACTAAAATTTCTTTTGCGCGATATGCGAGTGGAGCCCACATCGCAATCGGCGATCGACGGATGAGCGGAACGGTTTGAACAAATAAATTTGCGATGTTGCGATTACGATTGTGGTGGGACCACATTGCATCGCAAGTATTACAATAAACCTGCGATCTGGGTGGATGGTAAATGAGAGATTGCGATGTGCGATGTGCGACTGTGGTGGGACCACATCGCATCACCGCATCGTCATCGGCAGAAGACATAAGCGGAGGGTGGAAGACTTGCGATGAGAAATTAGCGATTGTGGTAGGGACCACATCACATCGTACCATCAGCAGTTTAAAATTTCAGATAGGCAGTGAACCTCTGTGACGAGTGATTGCGATGAGCGATTATGGGGGGACCACTTCGCATCACAAAATTTCAATGGAACATAACCTATGCGATGGCATTTGGGAATGGCGATTGTGATATGCGATATCGCATCGCATGATATATTTCGGTGATGGTATATGAAAATTTGTCCATTGCGATATCCGATGTGCGATATTACAGCATCGCATTGCTCGGGACTTCACATCAACAAGACACTTCAAAATAAAATTTTGCAATTGGCGATGAAGTGGTGGGGACCACAGATGACGTGGCCCAATTCAAAATGTTCAAAATACTTGGCATGTTGAACAAAATTTGGTTCTGATTGGTTGGTGAGGGCTTAAAAGCCCGAAATGACTGTTCTTTAATAAAACTCTGCTACTCTGTGGTTTAACCACAAAAGTATTCATTTCCTCTGCGAATTCGGCTACACCCATCAAACATTAAATTCATTTCTGCAATGGTGGCTGCTTCCCATAAACATTTAATTCCTCCTTACGGTGTCCATTCCTCTTGAATTCATAGTGCTGTGCACGCAATATCCTCTGCTCCTTGTACTTTGTTTCTACCTGCACAGGGTACACAGGTGACTTTAATATTTCAAAAAATATAATGTCAATGAGAAAGGTTGTTAGAGGATTGTTTTTCTCTTATATTCAATCCTTTCAATTCATTTAGTCAACCAAGCTACCAGGCAAAGGACCCATAAATTGATTTTAGGCTTTGGCCTATTAGAGCAAGTTGGGAAAATGAGGATTGTTTTTCTATGATATTCAATCATTTCAATTCATTTAGTAAACCAAGCTACCAGACAGAGGACCCATAAATTGATTTTAGCAATCCTTTCAATTCATTTAGTAAACCAAGCTACCAGGCAAAGAACCCATAAATTGATTTTAGCCTTTGGCCTATCAGAGCAAGGTGGGAAAATTTGGGAAAATTTGCGCTAGATAACGTCGATGGATTGCAGCCGTTATCTTCCAAGCCATAGGTTCCCATGTATTATAATGAGCTCGGCCTATATATTATTACCTGTTTTGGTGTGATTTGATTTCAGGGTTTTGTAGTTCACCAACGAATTGTTAACTTTGTACCATGTCTTCGCTGCCACTCATGAAGAACCGGCAAGCCGATTTTGAAGGACACTTTTAAGTGGATTGTTGATTTCTGGAATATCAAGCAGATTTTGAAGAGTATCATTAAATCCATTTTAGATTCCCAAAATGTTCATGCAATCTATAATTGACTTAAACTCAAGATATTTTGAATATGGCCTATTCCTATGACTTAGGACGGTTTCTTCCTTACCATTGACATTGATGTTGTTTTCTATACATTGATCAATTTTACTATGTGTGATATATATTTGTATCTCAATATAAATTATACAATCCATGTTTTTATCAATGTATCATAGCAAGAAGATCAATCAATATTATGTGCAGTTAGCAGGTATTGGTTTATGATGATGGTTGATTTGCCAAGAGAGTAAAAAGTGATTTTTCAGAATTGATTTGTGCTTTTTTTTATTTAAAGATTTGTGTCATTAAAAAAAGAGATAAATAAAAATATAATATTTCTACAAATAAATAGAAATTATGACAAATTTATCTTTTTTATTTAAAGATTTGTGTCATTAAAAAAGAGATAAATAAAAATATAATATTTTTACAAATAAATAGAAATTATGACAAATTTATAGTGAGAGATAAATAAAAATATAATTGTTATATAAATAAACATTATAGTGAGACATAAATAAAAATATAATATTTATATAAATAAATAGAAATTATGACAAACACTATAAATAAAAATATAATATTTATATAAATAAACAGAAATTATGACAAATTTACAGTGAAAAAAATTTATGTGGTTTAAACAATATGGGCTAAATCTATTAAGAAACGGTTAGGCCTTTTATTTAAAATATAATTAACTATAAATTTATCATAAGTAACGCTGAGAATCAGAAACAGTATAGCGTTTGATAACATAATATGGAAATGAAAACTAAGCCAAACATCAGCGCAATCAAAAACTAAACATAATTACGTTTGATAAACATTAGTTCTTATGAGTAAGAAGATCATGCATTATAGTTGATATCCTAAGAATATTTGGAGCATTTTTGCACATAGACCTCCCAAGCAAGTCGAGATCTGGTTTTCTTAATACGCATAGAATTAAGTGTAATAAGTGTAAAAAAAATAAAAATAATCCCACAGAAACATTTAGATAGAAGCAGAGGAAAAAGAAAACTTTGAGGACAAGCAACTACATTATATCACTTTATTTCACATTTTTAAATTTTCCAACTGCAATAACAAATTTACAATGAAAAAAAAAAAAATTTATGATATACCGTGTCTGATATACATAAATTTCAAGATTCCAGTTTTACATTTCTGGCTAAACAGGTACCTAGGAGTAGGCGTGGAAACAAGGGTTCCCTAGTGTGAAGACTTGTTTACTCTACACTTCTGCATAGTCAACATTATCATCATTAGCATTTGGCCACTACAGTTAGTGTAGTAGCTAGCGGAGAAGAAAATGCACAACCTCTCTGCGTTTTGGTTGTGCATCTGCATTCATAATTTCCACAGTTTCCTTTCCACAGGGCGGGGAAACAGTCTGAAACTCGGAAGTTACTCCAGTAACGAGGGCACTGATAAACTAGACCTATCTAGATAGTATAGTCTATAGTGATGTTTCCTAAGATTCTTTAGAATCGCATCTTCTCTACCTCCTTGCTCTTGTGAGCTACGCCTCGTTTGTTTGCCAGACAGTATGCTTTTTTATTGTTTTGAAGCAATGGCCGAAAGTATTGCTACTGGATGTGCAGCCAATGTCTTGAGCGAAGGTTTGTGCAGACTCTGGAACAAAGTTCTTGAAAAAGTAAAAATGGTCTATTTTTTGCGACGTGCTGTTACCCAGATGAAAAAAGATGTCGTAGATCTAGGAAATGAAATAAACGATATAAAAAGGGAGCTCGATCAAGCGAAACAAAGCCCTAAAATAATAGTTAAGGCTTGGCTGGAGAAGGTGGAAGCCCTAAAAAAATGCTCTGAGAATATTGGTGACGACTACGAGACTTACCAGCAACACAAAAATTACATCGGTTGTTGTCCGAAATGCCTCGGCTGCTATAGAATCAGCGAAGATATCAGAGACTGGAGTCGGAATGTTTCTGAAATCCACTTGCAGAAGGCACAGCTCGATTTTCCTCGCAGCGGGCAATACGGGGGTCCTACGCCGCGCAGCCACATACTGATTCAGATCCCTGAATCTGGTTTTGTTGCAAACGCAAAACGATCTCAATAGACGGAGCTTGCTGAGAGATTGTTGACGGATGAAAGTAGCAATGTTCAAAGAAGTGGCATCATTGGGATGGGAGGCATTGGTAAGACATCAATGCTTGACACTATCAACAACAACGAGAAGGTAAAGACTTCATTTGACCTCATCATTAAGGTAATGGTCTCCCAAAATCGGCATATCTCAAATATGCAAGATTTAGTTGCTCAAAAATTGAATTTAAAACAATTTCCAGATAAATCCAATCCGGAAGAGCATAAATATAAGCTGCAGTCTTATTTAAAGAGTAGAAAATATCTACTTCTTTTGGATGATTTGTGCGCGGTCGATGCATGGACGCGTGATGGGCTTCAAGAGCTAGGAGTGTGCTTGAATGACATAGGTTTTAAATTTGTGCTCACTACTCGGGATGAAGAAGTGTGTGCAAGAATGAATGTGCAAGAGAAAATAGTAGTGGAACCACTGTTGGAAGAGGAGGGTTGGGAACTGTTTCGTAGCAAAGCATTTTTAAATCAAAATGGAAATGTTCCATATGCTATCATAGAGCCAGTAGCCAGGAGAATCGCTGAGGAGTGCAAGGGTTTGCCCCTGGCTATAACTATAGTCGGTGCCGCAATGGCACACCGCACAAAACTATATCAGTGGGAGGCTGCTTTAGAATAGATGAACAACATTCCTCATACATTTGATGGCCTGTACCTTACCATGGACTGTTGGAATATTTAAAATTCCAGAACAATAAATGGAGAGAGTAAACTCCCCTCTTCAACACAGAGAAAATATAAAATTTTCTTGACAGAAGACAGATTTTCAACTCTGAAAAAAAAACTTCTATTTCTTCAAAAACTGTTACAAATTCTTCCTCTAACACAGAGGGATAACAGAAATAGTGACTGCTTCAAACGTAGTTCACCAAAACTATTGTCTGTCTTTCAAACAACACACTCTGTCTCTGTGAAAAATAACACTGTTGTGTATTTCTGTTCCGCACTGCTATGCAAAATAAAAACCAAAATAACATATCATACAGATTCTCGGGCCTTTTGTTTTTATATGCCGCACATATATTAAAAACATTACAACAAAACTATATTAAAACTTAAAAACAAATCTATTAATAAGACTATTGGGGCCCACTTTATAAACAACAAACCAAAAACTCTGATTGCCGATTAACAACCGGATGCGATGGACCAAAGTTTAAATCCGCCATATAAATGGCGTCGGGTCCGGAACTTCAATAAAACAATCGAACCATATGAAAGTTCTAATTGTGATTGGTAACCGAACGCGATTCAATTAATAAACTGCGCCATGATAAGTCCATCGGGTCTGCCCTTTGGTTGGTGCGATCAAAGCATACAATAAAAGAGTTTCGATTGCAATCTCCGATTGGGAACCGGATGCGCTAACAAGCTATGAACTGTGGCATATAAATTGGATCGGGTCCGCCATTTGATAATGCAATCGGGCCATATTCAAAAACAGTTTTGATTCACGACTTGCGATTAAAACCTGCGATCATATAATATAATGCCGTGTGGTCTTTGGACCCACGGGTCTCGGTTGATGGTGGAGGGCGATTTTAATATAAAGTTTGGTTGTATATTATATACAACCGTTCCGCTTGCGGAACTCTGCCACATCTACAAGACATTTGGAATATGTAATATATGTATTGTGATTTGTGATTGCGACTGTGATCGCATCGCATCGCAAAACTTCATATCAACAGGACACTGCTTAAGAAACTTGCGATTGTGATTAGCGCATAAGTGGTGGGGACCACTTGTCTCGCCTTTTCTAAAAGTTAAAGAACTTCGGCTGTTTTAATCAATTTTTCTCCATTTTGGTTGTTGAGGGCTTAAAAGCCCGAAATGACTATTTTTAATAAGTGCTGCTCTTCTATAGTTCAGAACTACGAAAATCTTCGTTCCACTGTAAAAACGGCTCTGCCCATCACCTAAATCAATTCTCCTCTGCAATTTTTGGCTGCGGCCCATAACAATTAAATTTGTCCTTACAAATTTCCCGTTCTTCTTAAATACATAGTGTTGTGCACTCAAACTCTGCTATTGTTGCCTCTGCACTCTTTTCTTCCTTCTCAAAGGCTAGTAGGTGACTTTAATATTTCAACACTCCCCCTTAAAGTCAGCTGCTGGGTTATCAATCATACCCAAGCATTTTCTTAAAAATTCAAATGTCTTCTGCCCCAATGGCTTTGTTAAAATATCTGCATATTGCTCCTCTCTTTTACAGTGCTGTAAAACAATTTCTCCATTGTTTACCAATTCTCTGATATAGTGAAATTTTGCATCTATGTGTTTTGTTCTCTTATGAAACACTGAATTATTTGATAATGCAATAGCTGAGCTATTGTCACAATAAATCACTGTTCCTTTTACCTGTTCTTGGCATAAACTTCTCAACATCCTTCTCATTCAAATTTCTTGACACGCTACTGTTGTAGCTGCCACATATTCTGCCTCTGCTGTAGATAATGCTACAATCGGCTGTTTCTTAGAAGCCCATGAAATGGCTCCTGAACCCATATGAAAAACATAACCGGAAGTGCTCTTCTGATCATCTACACTTGACCCAATCCTTTAATAGGTGTATCCGACTAATTTTGAAATTTAAGACGGTATATAAAATACCAAATCTTTCAGTTCCTTTAACATACCTCGGGGGAATTCTCTTTGTTGCACCTTGATATGCTTCTTTGCTTCTCCATAAATATGGAAATTAAACTAACAGCATGCATAATATCCGACCTAGTTGCAGTCAAATACATGAGGTTGCCAACTATACTTTTATATAAACTTGGATCAAAATCCTTGCTACTGTCATCTCTACTGAGTTTTAATCCCATTACTATGGGAGTAATTGCAGCTTTGCACTCTTGCATATTAAATATTTCTAAAACTTGATTCACATAATTTGCTTGAGAAATAAAAATCCCTTTTTCATTTTTTTCTACTTCTATTCCTAAGAAGTATATCAACAAACCCATGTCAGTCATTTCAAATTCATCTTTCATGACTGTTTTAAAATTTTCAACAAGGTAATCATCATTACCTATAAAAATTAAATCATCAACATATAAAACCACAATAAAAAATTTACCATCTTTTTCTTTGATGTAGAGGATGGGTTCTCCCTCACACTTTTCAAATCCATTTTCAGTGGATAGGAGTCTATCCTACTATACCATGCTCTTGGCGCTTGCTTCAGCCCATAAAGAGCTTTCTTCAATCTGTAGACTTTATGCTCTTGGCCTTTCTTCTCATAGCAAGAGGTTGTTCCCTGCCTCTTCCATTAACCTTTTTCATTTAAAAAGTGGGATTTACATCCTCTGGTATTTTGGTATGCTTTCCATTTGTTTTGTCTGGCTATTATTGTGACCTTTGCTCTTCTGTCTTCATTCTGCATGGCCAGGTGCGAAAGACTTCATAATCTATACCATGCTTTTGCTTATACCCTTTGACAACAAGTCTGGCCTTGTGTCTCTCTATTTTTCCTTCAGCATTGCTCTTGGTCTTATAGACCCATTTAACTCCAATGACTTCTTTACCTTCTGGGAGATCAACCAACTCCCATGTTTTGTTCTTCTCTATGGCATTAATTTCATCATCCATAGCTTCTATCCATTTTCTATCTTTAATAGCATCTTCAAAATGAATAGGATCATCAACTTGACAATACAAAGCAAATAAGGAATTCATACCTTCATTTGCTGCTCCCTGCTCATAGATCTCATTAATATTTCTGAACTTTGTTCCTCTTTCATTTGGTGTACTCATGCTTGAAGAAGCACTCGAATCTGCTCCATGTGGTTTGCTTGGAGATGCACTCTCGTTTCTTCTCAAGGGTGTTCTCGCTGCTACTTGAGGTGTCCCTTTCTGTCCTTGTGTTGGTGGAGGTTGTGCTACTGATGAGCTGTTAATTTCAACCACATCTCCCTCATCTTAATCATGAGATAAACAACTTTTAACATTAACTGTTTTCTCAATGCTTCCATCCCATGCTTCCTCTTCAATGAATTGCACATCTCTGCTTATCACAAACTTATTTATGGATGGGCTATACAATCTCTATCCTTTGGAATCTTCACAATATTCAAGAAAAATACACTTCTCCCCCTTACTATCCAACTTCTTCCTCAACTTGTCTGGAATGTGTGCATATGCCACACATCCAAAAATTCTCATGTGGGTGACTCCCTGTTATCTGCCACTCCATGCTTCTTTTGGAACTTTGTTCATCACAGCTTTTGTTGGACATCTATTTAAAATATACACATCACAGTTTGCTGCTTCTACCCAATACTCATTCGGCAAGTTTTTTGCCTTCAGCATACTTCTCACCATTTCCATTATGGTTCGATTCTTTCTTTCAGAAACTCCATTCTGTTGCGGTGTGTACCTTGTGGTAAACTGCTTGTGTATGCCGTTCTCTCTGCAAAAACGCAGAAATTACTTTGATATATATTCTCCTCCTCTATCAGTTCTGAGAACTTTGATATACAGCCCGCTCTGTTTCCCTACAAGAGCTTTAAAGTGGCAAAATTTTTGAAAGACTTCACTCTTATATTTTAGGAAATAAACCCACACTTTTCTTGTGAAATCATCTATGAAGGTCAGCATGTAATTGTTGCCTGAAACTAATGCTGTTGGCATCGGCCCACATAAATCTGATTGAATGATCTCTAAGGGTGCTTTCGCCCTTATGCTTTTTCCTGATGGAAATTTTTCTCTGTGTTGCTTTCCCAAGATGCAACCTTCACAAAGGCTGTCAGGCTTCTCAATCAATGGTAAACCTCTTACCATTCATTTTCTGTGCAGGAAATCTAATCCTCCAAAATTGATATGTCCAAATCTCAGGTGCCATAACCAATTTTCATCTTTTTCTTCCTTCTGAAAGGCTTCTTATGTTACAGCTGCTATGCTTTTTCCATTTCCCTTCAAGTCAGTGTTGAGCTTGAGAGGAAACATTCTATTGCTGGTCATTTGTATTTCAGCAATGATTTTCTTGCTTGGAGGTATATCTTTTATTGTGCACACATCAACCTTGAAAATTACATTGTAACCTTTGTTTATGAGCTGCCCAACACTCAAAACATTACACTTCAAACCTAGAACATAATACACATCTGGAACAATTTTTTTCTCACCATTTCCTTCTCGAATACTAACTCTGCCTTTTCCTTTTACAGAGATTTTAGTATCAATCCATGTGGTCACTTCTGATTTAAGCTCTTCATCTAGATTGGAAAACATTGCTCTATTTCCAGTCATATGATTACTACATCCTGAATCTAAGAACCAAACATCATCTTCTCTATCTTGTGCTACATTACATGTTAACAGCACATTACTTGGGTTCTTTTCCTCTTTTTCTACATTAGCATTCTGCTTATTTTTCATGTCATTCTGCTTCTTTCTACATTCATTGGCATAGTGCCCATATTTCTTGCAATAATGACATTGGACATTGGATTTGTCATACCTTTTTCCATGAGCATGTTGGTGTTGATGTCCACCTTGTTGGCTGTTGCATTGGCCGTGGCTTTGATTATGACTATTGCTCCTTCCATATGAATGTGAAGGGCTATTCCTTCCACCTCTGTTTTGGCTTCTGTCTCTTCCTCTTCCTTTGCCTTGACCTCTTCCTCTTCCTGAAGGCATCTGGGTCTTGAAGGCGTGCTCAAGAGATGAGTTTTCATCTCTTCTCAATCTCTGCTCATGAGTTATCAGTGAGGCATGAATTTCATCTACTGTAAACTTTGAAAGATCTTTGGTTTCTTCTATGGTCGTAACTATAACATCAAACTTTGAGGGTAAGCTCCTCAAAATTTTCTCCACAAACCTTCTTTCTTCAAGATTTTCTCCATGGAATCTTATCTAATTTACAATCCCAATCACATGTGTAAAAAATGTGTCTACATTATCTGACTCTTTCATGCAAACAGTTTCAAAATCTCTCCTCAGCAACTGAATTTTTGTTGTCTTAACTTTCTCCATACCTTGATAGGCTACTTTCAGAGTTTCCCATGCATCCTTGGATCTCTTAGCTGCTGCTATCCTTGGAAACACACTCTCATTTACTTCTTGATACAAATAGTAGAGGGCTTTAGAGTCCTTCTTTCTATTGCTCTTCAATATATCCTTCTCTGCTTGAGTTAAGGCATTAAAACCCTGCTCATCAGTTGGTTCATCAAAACCATCTTCTACAAATTCCCATAAGTCTTGTGAGACAAAAAGGGCTCTCATGGTAATGGCCCAATAATCATAGTTCTTTCCATTAAATTGTGGAGGCTGAACATTTCCAATACTCATACCAGTGCTTGGTCCAGCCATTGCTTTTAAACTGAACTCTGAACTTAAACAAACTGTCTTTCTTTCTCTGAAAAAACAATCTCTTTTAAACAAAAACAACAACTCTGTTTTCTTTGAGAAATACCTAAACTTTGACTTCTGTTGAGCTTTCACACTGCTGGAGAAAATGCTGCAACAAGTCTTCTTCTTCTTCAGCTTCTTTGAAATATTCAAAGAGCCTGAACTAGCTCCGATACCATGTTGGAATATTTAAAATTCTAGAACAATAAATGGAGAGAGTAAACTCCCCTCTTCAACACAAAGAAAATATAAAAATTTCTTGACAGAAGACAAAGTTTCAACTCTGAAAAACAAACTTCTATTTCTTCAAAAACTATTACAAATTCTTCCTCTAACACAGAGGGATAACAGAAATAGTGACTGTTTCAGACGCAGTTCACCAAAACTACTCTCTGTCTTTCAAACAACACACTTTGTCTATGTGAAAAATAACGCTGCTGTGTATTTCTGTTCCGCACTACTGTGCAAAATAAAAACCAAAATAACATATCATACAGACTCTCGGGCCTTTTGTTTTTATATGTCGCGCATATATTAAAAACATTACAACAAAACTATATTAAAACTTAAAAACAAATCTATTAATAAGACTGTCGGGGCCCACTTTATGAACAACAAACCAAAAACTCCGATTGTCGATTAACAACTGGATGCGATGGACCAAAGTTTAAACCCGCCATATAAATGGCATCGGGTCTGGAACTTCAATAAAATAATTGGACCATATGAAAGTTCCGATTGCAATTGGTAACCGGATGCGATTCAATTAATAAACTGCGCCATGATAAGTCCATCGGGTCCGCCCTTTGGTTGGTGCGATCGAAGCATACAATAAAAGAGTTCCGATTGCAATCTCCAATCAGGAACTGGACGCGATAACAAGCTATGAACTATGGCATATAAATTGGATTGGGTCTGCCATTTGATAATGAAATCGGGCCATATTCAAAAACAGCTATGATTCACGACTTGCGATTGAAACCTGCAATCATATAATATAATGTCGCGTGTTCTTTCGACCCACGGGTCTCGGTTGATGGTGGAGGGAGATTTTAATATAAATTTTGCTTGTATATTATATACAACCGTTCCGCTTGCGAAACTCTGCCACATCTACAAGACATTTGGACTATGTAATATATGTATTGCGATTTTCGATTGCGACTGTGATCGCATCGCATCGCAAAACTTCATATCAACAAGACACTGCTTAAGAAACTTGCGATTGCGATTAGCGCATAAGTGGTGGGGACCACTTGTCCCGCCTTTTCAGAAATTTAAAGAAATTCAGCTGTTTTAATCAATTTTTCTCCATTTTGGTTGTTGAGGGCTTAAAAGCCCGAAACAAATATTTTTAATAAGTTATGCTCTTTCGTAGTTCAAAACTATGAAAATCTTCGTTCCACTGTAAAAAAGGCTCTTCCCATCACCTAAATCAATTCTCCTCTGCAATTTGTGGCTGCGGCCCATAACAATTAAATTCGTCCTTACAAATTTCCCGTTCTTCTTAAATACACAGTGTTGTGCACTCAAACTTTGCTACTGCTGCCTCTGTACTCTTTTCTTCCTGCTCAAAGGCTAGCAGGTGACTTTAATATTTCAACATGGACACACAACTATTTCAACATCTCAGATGGAGCTACAATGTTCTTTCGGAGGATTTGCAAATTTTCTTTCTATCTTTAGCAGCTTATCCTGAAGATGCAGTAATCATTTGTGAAGAGCTCATAGACATGTGGATAGTTGAAAGTGTGGTTAAAGGCAGTGGAGACATCTATTTGCATGATATTGGCCACAGTTATGTTGACCACCTCAGGAATCGTTGCTTGATTTAGGTGGTTAGCATGGATTATCTTGGAAGGATTCATGAGTATGTTAAAATACATGACATCCTTCGTGATCTGGCGGTTCGCATTGCTGCGGAGAAAGAGCAGAGTTATTATTTTAAAGCCGAACAGGGTATGATCAATTTTCCCTTGGAGGAAGACGTGAGCAAGGACTGTGCAAAATTTTCATTGATGTGAAATAATCTGCAGTCCTTGCCCACAACCTTTGCACGTTCATCTCTCTCAGTTCTCCTATTAGGGGAGAATCGTCATATTAAAGAAGTTCCTAGAAGCTTTTTGAACAATTTGCCCTCACTGAGGGTCTTCGATCTCAGTTACACTAACATAATTTCTCTGCCTCCTTCTATCGGAAATCTGAAACATCTTGCCTCCCTCCAACTACTTGGATGCAACTACATCCGTGAATTGCCCGAAGCTATTGGCGACCTGAAGGAGCTGCAATTCTTGAATCTGAAAATGTGTCTTGAATTACGGTGCCTTCTGGAGAGGATAAGTGAACTGAAACGTTTGAGGGCCCTTAACATAGTAGGATGCGACAGTTTGAAGCATCTTCTGCGTGGGATCTCAGAATTTGTTTTACTGGAAATATTGACGATGGAGGGCAGCAGCATTAGATTGGAGTTCCATGTCCAAATTAAATACGATTAAGGGGGTTATGGGAATGTGGTCAAAGATGAGATATCTGGATTTCGGTGGCACACATGGTCAACATTCCCTTCCGCACGATATGCGAGCGATGAAAGATCTGGAAAGTTTGTCTCTTTATTGTTGCGAGGTGGAGTGACTGCCAAGTTGGGTTACTCAATTCCGAAACCTCCCGCACCTTTCTCTATGGGAATGTCATTGGTTGAAAGAGCTCCCCACGGACTTGCCATATTTTAGAACGCTGGTCATAAACTACCGCTATAATTTGGAGTTGTTACAGTTGGGGATGGGTTTTCGAAACCTGGAAAGGTTGACTCTACTCTTTTTAGAATTGTTGGAGTGTGTGGGGCCAGTGGGAGTAGCAAGTGGTAGTGGGAGAGGGTCGGGAGAGGGGGCATCACCATTACCCCCAAGCTCAAGTATGTCCAGGTATTAGGATGTACCAAATTGAAGAGATTGCGTGGGAGATGGGATCAGTTAAATCATATGGAATGCATAAAAGGTTTGAGAGAATGGTGGGATGCAATCCAATGGGATGATCCCAACATCAAAACATTACTTCAAAATAAATATAAAATTTAGTAGCTGTGTTGAAGTGGAGTGTGTGTCGTGCCACTCCCTAACTTTTACTTGTCGCTTTAGCTGTGTAAATATACGTAAAAGCGCATCGTCAAATTGTAATTCATTATATTATGTAACCCTATGTGGTTGTGATAAATTGAAGAGATTGCATGGAGATGGCATATAAGATAAAAATTTCATATATATATATACATATATACATATATATATATATATATATATATATATGTATATATGTATATGTATATGTATATGTATATGTATATGTATATGTATATGTATATGTATATGTATATGTATATGTATATGTATATGTATATGTATATGTATGTATGTATATGTATATGTATATGTATATGTATATGTATATATATGTATATGTATATATATATATATATATATATATATATATATATATATATATATATATATATATATATATATATATATATATATATATATATATATATATATATACATATACATATACATATATATATATATATATATATATGTATATATATATATGTATATGTATATGTATATACATATATATATATATGTATGTATATTTATATATATATATGTATATATATATATATATATATATATATTTTTTTTTTTTCTTTCCTCTTCAACCTCACATCAATTACATTTTATTTATTTTTTTCCTCATGTCGAGTTTTAGGCATTCCAACTCAAAAACAAAATACATCATAAAATTTAAACAATCCTTTATACACTCAATGCATGGAACACTAATACTTGAGGTTTCAAATTTTCTTTCTAAAATGTTTCCTCAATAAATTAATATATATAGTTTCATGCTTTTTCATTCACTTTTCCTCAGAAGAAAACTCTTATATTAGATGAAAATCTAGGTCACTAGGAGGAAACCCTAAAAGAAGTTTACTTTCTCATCCTAGTACACTAATAATATCTCAAAACTCAAGTTCTTTTTCTAAAATTGTGAATAAATGTAGTTTAGCTTTCTTCTCATTTAATTGTGGCTTTCTCCGCATATGGTAACTTTTATATTAGCCATGTTGAAAAATGGCATCAACAAATGGTTTCTAATTTAATTTTCCCCTTAATTAAATTAGAAGGAAATTGTAATTCCACATGAGTTGGGAAGACTTAGTTAGCTCACAATTCGAGTTGGGGGTCTAACTGGAAAAATGTAGAGCTTACTCTATATTTTTAGGGGGTCCAGTTACAGTTTATTTTGAGTTGTAATAATTAACTTAATTAATTTTGAGCTTAACCAGTTTAACTAGTTCTAATTGATGGAAGAACTAGAGAGATGTCAAGTGAATTTTATTTGATTTAATTCACAACAATGATAAATTAGATAACTGATAAGTCACTCATAAATTAATGTTGCATGTCAGTTGAGATTGAAGTTTAACGGAAGTGCACTATCAGTTGTATATTCAGATTATGTAAATATTATGCATGCAGTCAAAGATATGAGATTGGAGTTTAAGGGACGTGCACTATGATTTGTATATTCAGATTATGTACATATTATGCATGCAGTCAAAGATAGGGCCTAGATGTAGTGCACAACTATTTTTAACTATTTTTGTGGTGAATTAATTCCTAATTCCCTAAGAAACTGTGCAATGAAGTAGGGATATCTTAGGCCAAGAAATTGGTTAAGTCTTGGACCAAGCTTGCCCAGGGAATCAATGAGACAGTCAGAGATAGTGCAGAGACTTCTCAAGCCTAAGACAAGCATTGTATTGTTTCATATTCTTGACTTATTGCAATATACAGATAGTAGGGTTTTTAGCAACAAGCTTTCCAGAGATAAATCTTTATGTTGTGCGGTTGAAATTATTTCTCGTTCTTGTTCATTTGATCATGCAATCGCAATTGGTTTCCACAATTTGTAGAATCGATTCAATATTTTTTTTAGCATATTACAAGATCAGTTGAATCTATGTGGATTTTCTATATGGTATCATAGTAGGATTCACAATAGAAGGGAAGAATACGAGTTTGTTTTGAATAGGTGAACCAAATTCACAGATTTATTCTTCAGGACCAACAACAGATCAAAATGTCTTTCTATTGCTTGAGACTCGAATATGCCCTAGAGGCTAGTTCGAATTACATAGCTTGGAAGGACAAGATGGATGCATTGTTGGAGGACAGCAAACTAAAGGAATTCATAGACAATGATATTCCTCGATCTGCAGCAACAGATGCTCAAAATCTTGATGCATGGAAGAAGAATGTAGCAAAGGCAAGGCAGATTCTGTTAGATGGAGTTCAAGATCATATTGTCTCAAACCTCCATGGAAAAGCAACTGCATATGCTATGTGGAAGGCCTTAACAGATCTGTTTCAGAATAGCAGTGACCACAGGAAGTTGCTGCTAAAAGACAAGCTCAGAAAGATCAAGTTGGAGAAGGGCAACACGATTCCAAAATACTTGAAGAAGTTCACTCAATGTCGAGATGAGCATGGAAGTGTTGGTGTGACTATTGATGACGATGATTTGGTGAGCCTAACACTTCTAGGCCTTCCCAGGAGGTAGCGCAGAAACCAAGATTCAATGAATGGGAGGGAGAAGTTACCAGAGTGGGAGCGACTGCAGTCCAAATTAGTACAAGAAGAGATTCAACGAAAAACCAGATACAAATACTTAGCAAAGACTAATGATGAGGAGAGTTATGCCATGGCTGGAAAGGTGAAGAAAGGGAAAGGGAATGCATCCCATTCCAAATTTGGTTTTGGTCGGGCTGACAAGAGGCAAGACTTGTCAAAGATATAAAAAATTCACTGTAATGAGCTTGGACATTATGCTACAAAGTGTCCACACAAGAAGACCTTCAATAATTCCTCAAGAGGAGCTACAGATGAAGCACTTGCTTCACAGTTCTAGTTGGACTTCACTCTCATCACATGCATGGTGTCATCAATGATGGGTTTGGTGTGGTACTTAGATAGTGAAGCTTCATTCCACATGACCGACAAAAAATAATTCTTCAACAACTTGGAAGATAAGGATCTATAGATGCACATTGAGATGTGTGACAACAAAAGGTATAGCTCTATCGACATAGGTATAGCTATATTTCAGAGGGATTCTGGTACTCCTCTCACTTTAAAAGATGGAATGCATGTTCCTAGTTTAAAGAAGAATTTAGTTTTGTTGTTGTGTTAGAATATCGTGGTTATGATGTGATATTTAGCAAAGGAAAGGTGTTCCTTCATCACAAAGACATGGCACAGGTGAAGAAGATTGGGGTTCGAGTAAAGAACATCTAAAAATTAGATGTAGAAGATTTTGCTACTTTGAGCACGAAAGAAAAGAAGGTGCAAAGCCAAGAAGTCGATGAGTTATGGCACAGGAGATTGGTCCATCTGCATCATGGCACTTTGAAGATCATGTAACGGATCTCTACAGGACTTCCAAAGTATGTACTTCAGTAACAAGACACATGCAAAGGGTGTACATTGGGGAAGTACACCAAAGCCACCTTTCACAATAAGGAAATCCGAGAAAAGGTGATCCTTGAGACAGTTCACTCAAATGTGTGTGGATCATTCTCGACAACCTCCACAACAAAACACAAGTATTATGTGATTTTTTTAGATGATTTTTCAGGAAAGGGTTGGATTTTCTTCATGAAGAAGAAAGATCAGATGTTTTCCAAGTTTTATGAGTTCAAATCATTTGTCGAGAAAGATATAGGGAAGAAGTTGAAGGCTCTTAGAAGCAACAATGGTGGGGAATATATCTCAAACGAATTCAAGAACTTATATGCTTAAGAAGGAATTAGAAAAGAATTGATAGCACCTCATAACCCACAACAGAATGAGGTTGCAAAAATAAAGAACACTATTATTTTGGGAGAAACACAAGCGATGTTGCATGATGAGGGCCTATCGTTGCATCTTTGGGCTGAAGCATGCAACACAACAGTCTTTGTGCATAATAAAAGTCCTCATCAGATACTTGAGATGAGTACGCCAGAGGAGGATTTTTCAGGTAAGAGACCAGTTGTGTCGTATTTTAAATTTTTTGGTTCATCAGTTTATTGCCATGTAACCAAACATGTGAGGAAGAAGCTAGAGCCAACAACAAATTTGGTGATATTTTTGGGGTACACTGATACACCCCACAACTATCGGGTGTACTTTCCTGCACATAAGATGATAGTGGTCAGAAGAGATGTGAAATTCGATGAAGAGAAGTCCATGCGAATTTCCCTTGAGAGGGAGTTTTAGTTGCACGCAGTTGAGGAGCTCTTGGCCCCAAAAGAAGAACCTCTAGATGTGGAGCAACCATAGGAAGAGGTGCATAGAGTAGAAGCACCCACTCATGTAGAGACATCCCAAGAAGGAAGAAAGTGCACCAGAGAGGCTGATAGGTTGGTGTTTGATGCTAGAGAGAATGTGGGAGCACCCACATCATAGCGCGGACAAAGAATATCCCCAAAGAAATACATTGGCTACATGGCTCTCATGAGTGAGAGCGTAGAGATAGAACCATCCTCTTTCGAGGAAGCAATGCAACAACCCGTTTGGGTTGATGCCATGGTTGAGCAGTATGGCTCGGTTATCATAAATAGTGCATGGGAAGTTGTCCTAATACCAAAGTGGAATTCAGTTGTAGGATCTAAGTGGGTCTACAAGGTGAAGCGGGCAATAGATCTGATTGTGGAGAAACGCAAGGCTAGGTTTGTGGCCAAAGAGTTCTCTCAGGTGGAGGGGATTTATTACAATGATACTTTTGCACCAGTCACAAGGTACTCATCAATCAAATCCATCCTTGCACTCTTAGTGTAGATTGGATGAAAGATACATCAAATGGATGTAAAGACAATGTTTCTCAATGGTGTGATTCAAGAAGAGGTGTACGTTGAGCAACTAGAAAGTTTTGAGACCTTTGACAGAGAGTCACATGTGTGCAGACTCAAGAGAGCATTGCATGGGCTGATGAAAGAACATATTTCTTGGTACACCAGGATCGATAGCTACTTCATCGGGTTGGGCTTCACCAAGAGTGAAGCAGATGCGAACCTTTACCAAATTGTGGTAGACTTGGTAAACTTTTGATTATTGTACTTTATGTCAATGATATAATACTGATAGGTGATGAGCAACTCATCAAGTATTTCAAATATGATCTTGCAAGAGAATTTGAGATGAAGGACATGGAGCTCTTTTACTATTTCTCGCGATTGGAAATATGGGAAAGGGATGGGGAGCTATTTGTATCTCAGGGAAAATATGCCAACGAGATTCTAAAGAAGTTCCACATGGAGGGAAAAAAACCCATGGAGACTCCTTTAGCAAGAAACCGAAGGAAGGAGGTTGTTAGTTCAGGCAAAGTATTAGATGTTACCATCTACAGGAAGCTTATGGGTTTACTTATGTATTTGGTGAACACATGACCAGACATATGCTATGTAGTTAACTAACAGATTGAAACTATGGTTAAGCCTACCAAGCTCTTTTGGAAGGCACACAAGCATGTTGAGATACCTTAGAGGCACTACATAGTTTGGGCTATGGTATAAACAGACAGAGGGAGTGAAGCTTCAAGGCTTCATAGATGCATATTGGGCAGGGTGTCCATCCGATGGGAAGAGAACATCATGGATAATCTCTAGTATTGGGTAAAAACCTATTTCCTCGTACAACAGGAAGAAGAGATCAGTTGCACTCAACTTAGCAAAGGAAGAGTACATGGCTGGTGATCAAGCAACATGTGAGGCCATTTGGATGAGGAAGATACATGTTGGTTTGATCAATCGACAGATGGATCCGATGACAATTTATTGTGATAACCAGAGTTGCATCAAACTCTCGATTAATCTAGGTTTTCATGACATTTCCAAGCATATTGATTGTGTGCAGAGGTAGATTATGTCATTAGATTACATTCCCACGGAGGCTCAGGATGCATACATCTTGACATAGACATTTTCAAGAGAAAAAATTGAGTTCCACATAAGTAGGATTGGGGTAGCATACAATCCCTTTATTGTTGAGAGGGAGTGTTGAAAAATGGCACCAATAAATGGCTTCTAATTTAATTTTTCCCTTAATTAAATTAGAAGGAAATTATAATTCGACATCACATGGAAGCTTGTACAAGTTAACTGAGTTGGGAAGACTTAGTTAGATCAGTCAATTTGACTTGGGGGTATAACTGGAGACATGTAGAGCTCACTCTATATTTTTAGGGGGTCCAATTATAGTTTATTTTGAGTTGTAATAATTAACTTAATTAATTTTGAGTTAAATGAGTTTAACTAGTTTTAACTGATGGAAGAACTAGTGAGAGGTGTCAAGTGAATTTTATTTGAATTAATTCACAGTAGTGATCAATCAGATAACTGATAATTCACTCATAAATAATTGTTGCATATCAGTTCTGAGAAAGGTCCAGTTGAGATTGGAGTTTAAGGGAAGTGTACTATCAGTTGTATATTCCAGTTTTATACAGATTGTGCATGCAGTCAAAGATAGGACCTAGATGTACTACGCAACTATTTTTAGCAATTTTTGTGGTGAATTAATTCCTAATTCCCCAAGAAACTACGCAAGAAATTATGGATCTCTGAGGCCAAGAAATTGGTTAAGTATTGGACGAAACTTTCCCAAGGAATTAGTGAGACAAACAGAGATAGTGTAGAGAGCTCTCAAGCCTAATAGAAGCATTGTATTGTTTCAAATTCTTGACTTATTCCAACATACAGATAGTAGGATTTTTAGTAGCAAGCTTTCCCTAGATAAATATTTTTGTTGTGCGATTGAAATTCTTTCTCGTTCCTATTCATGTGATTATGCGATCATAATTGGCTTTTACAGTTTGTAGAATAGATTTAGTATTTTGTTTTAGCATATTACAAGATCAGTTGAATCTATGTGTATTTTCTACAAGCTAAAAATCTAGGTTACGTGGATGAATCCATAAAAGAAGTGTACTTCATACCATTAATTAAAAATATATAATTTTATATTAATCAAAACCTAGTGAGGCAATCACATATGTTTGTTGTATTGAATGTAAGAATATGTATAGTGTGAGTGAAGCTAGTGATTAGGAAAATAGGTTTCCTCTTTAGAAGTCATACATTAAAATTTGAGGCAGGGTAGGTTATAGATTAATTAGTGAAATTGTTGCACATATGAGTACCTTTTCCTACAAACAAGGGACCATTAGACATAAATTTGGGGTCTATTTAGGTCACGAGAATTGCTTAAGACTATCAACCTTTAGTCTTAACTCTAAAAGATCATAATATTGAATTAATTCAACCAAATTTTTATAAAACAATAATTGACTTTTTCAAAAAATATTTAATAAGGAATTTCAATGTTACCTTTAATAATAACAATAGTTATTAATTATATCATAATGTTACATTGAATCTTTGAACTAGCATAAAAAGGTACTTTTTTATTATGTCTTTCGAGAAGAAAAATTTAACATGTCCTTTGGTATAATAAATGAAAACATTTGATAGATAAATCCCTAAAAACATTAGAGATTTTGATTGACATATTAGTAGAGTTGGATTGTGGATCATTAGATCAGTGTTTGGATCACATTAGGTCAGTGTTTCAATCATAGTTGTAGTTTTATTGGGTTGTTAGACGTTGACATCAAAATAGATTGTGCATACAATGAATGTTGTATGAGAATCGACTGAGTGCATGGAAGTTGTCAAATGTTGACTGAGAGTGTGGAACCACTAAGGGTGAAATTTTTTATTTCATTTTCATATGGTACATGATTGAGAACTAGACACTAAACCAGAACTTAAATTGTTGCAACAGTGTAACTGTAGAGTGTGTAACTTAGAGCTTTGATAGGGTGTAGGTTGTGTCATATGTGAGTGTGTGGGATGTGAAGTACTAGATTAATTTGGATACTTGGTATACAATTTATAAATTCTATGTAGACTTTAATTTATCGTTGAAGTACTATATTCATGTGGATACTTGGTGTATAATTTATAAACTAGATTAGTTCATGTAATGTGTGAGTCTGTGGGACACTACAATTAATTGGAGTAGTCTAAATTTGCAAATGTTTAAGTGGCAGTTGTCCACTTTTCGATTGATGTGACTCCCTTATCAGAGGTCGTCCACCCTCTGGCTTCTACCCGCATTCATCGAAATCCCCTATCCTCATTTGTGGCCCCTCCTCTCGTTTATTTCCATCCTGTCCCACCAGCTCCAACGATTCTTGCTTTAATGGTTGTGGCACCCTCCACAACCCTCCATCAAACAACCCTCCATCGGCTAAACAACCCTACATTAACTCTAAAATTCAAAACAATGCGTTAGAGTTTTCCCTTAATAACACAGTTGTTCTTCCCCGTGACTAGTGATCAAATTTAAAGGGTTAGTATTAATTTCTATTAGAAGGGTGTATAATCATGTCACCTTTCCATAATGAAAAGCTTAAAAAAAATTGCATTTAAATTAACAATGGTATAATATATTTACATTTCAATATCAATCAATTTTATTCCTAAAACTAGATGGAAAATAGCGTTGTAACTCAGATTGACTCCATCTTTGTATTAATAAAATATTGTTACATAGAGTATAATTTATAAAAATATACCCCATTTATGGTGAAAAATCTAAAATATCAAACTTCACCTCCCATAATATTTTCTTTATCTTATGAGTCTAAAATAGGAACAAAAAATTAAACAAATATATTATCAGATATAATCATTTTAATTCATATATGCTATCAAAATAAAATATTAGATCTAATCAGTGTAATTTCAGTCATGGAGGACCTTTTTCTCATGGGAAAGAGACATAGCCAAAAAATCAGAGAGGGAAAAAAATCTACCAAGAATGATAAACTAACTGGGCAGCAGGAACTGACCTACTGAGGAGAAGGGTACATAGCTATCATTTGTTGATGGAGGAAATATGTCAACCAATTCAATTTTGAGTAGGTTCTTGCTGGCCCTACAGATCTGTCTAATATTTTGGTAGATCGGGAAGTTCACACCAGTTGGGGCTCGGGGGCATTATAAAAATTTGAATGGGGTGGTTGCTCCTACAGTTACATTTGTCCCAAAAATACTCCCGATTGAAATGTTTTCAAGGTCTTGTCTACAAGGAGGTGCGTTTCCATGGGACCATTTCAGAAGATCAGGTGAAGATTCCACGAAATATGGGCAATGATATATCTAACACCAAATCTTCTTATTTGGGCATTGGTTTCTTTCAAGAGAGAAGAGAAACAACAAGTTGTACCCAAATGAGAAAATGTCATATTATATAGTTGATACAATTTGGAACTCTTTGCTGGACATGGGAGAACATTCCCTGAGACATTATTTGTGAAAGGATATAAATAATTTTGGAAACAAGTAGCTACAGGCAGTGTGATGAGTTTATCATAGGTTATGGATCATTTAATTCTTGAGAAGCACAACATCTTGACAACCATAATATCCAGATTTTAGACAATGATTTGCTTCTCCTTGTGAATATGTGTGTTGGAGGAAAAAATGTTGAGTTTTTAAAGCTTGGTGGTGTTGTTCCTAAAAACCAACGAACAAATTTATTGGCTCATTCCTATCATAATAAGCTTTGTTGTTGTTGTTGTGATGGAGTTTTCCACGATGTTGAGGGTTTGGATTTATAGATCAATATGTTGCTCTGTTTCATAATGCATGTGATTTTTTACTGACTTCCTTGGACAATGAGGAGGGAAGTCTAATCCTTGAGGAACTAGGTGGATAATTTGAACCCCAAAAACAATATTGAATTATGAATTAAGGGTTGTGAGGGGACCTATAACCATAATCATCATTTTAGGGGTCAAAGTATACAAGGAATGTGCAAATATGGAGACTTGGTTAGACCAAATTAATGATAACCCACGTGTATATGTGAACCCACGTGGAGACATCCCTATTCATATCAAATGAAATTTGGATGTAGAGAAAAGTAATGCCCCTTATGCGCCAGGGTGGTTGCACTAGCTGGTGTGGATTGTAACAGGGATGCTTTTAAGAGGTTAGTCACATTCGTTTCTTGCATGGCAAAGAATCACTCTCATTCATTGAAATCTTGTAGTTAAGAGGTTAGTCACATTCATTTCTTCCATGACAAAGAATCACTCTGGTTCATTGAAATATTGTAGTACTGAGAACAATAGGATGCAGGTTCATGGGTTTAAGGAATTTGTTTTTTGTTAGGCGAAAAATAGGTTTCCACCTATGTATGAGCCAAACTTGGAAAATACACATGTAAAGTAATCCATGATTAGTTATTAGAACCCTTTGCAATATTGTTATACATTTTCCTATTTTACATCTTTACATATATTTTTATATTGACTTTTATATGGATTTCTAGAGTCGCAATCTCCCATCTAATACGATGCAAGGTTTTATTCATTCATTTTCTAAAATCACAACTAGCCTCTACAAAGTTTTGAAATGTGATGTATAATGAAACTACTCAAATCTAAACTTCTGTTTGGATGAATTGTACTGTGAAACCACAGTTGTAAAATTATTGCCAAATGTTGAAACACACTACTGAGAGGACTATGTGATGAGGACATGTAACTACTTGAAAGAATAGTCCTCTATTATGTCTTCATATACACATCTCACCTGATGGGAAAGCTAAAGGCATGGAGTTGTTTTAACCTAGTCAAAAATAGTTTCCTGGAAATTTAAAAGTTTGGATTTCCATTGACTTGTATTCTTTGAATTGTGTTCTTTATCCTGTTGATCACTGAATAATCGAATGATTGAGATGTGAAAATACATTTACTGGTGGAGGAAAGCAACTAAGCGAAAGAATAAGCTTAGGGCTAGTGGAGTTTCTTAAGTAATAATCACATAAGGAAGGAAATTATGCTTGTATTATATTCATTGACGCTAGTAGTTATTCTCTACTAAGCTCATTAAAGCCACACGGTTTTTATCCGGCTCTGGAATTCTTAAGAGTGGTTCTGATAAAAAAATTGATATCAGACTGAATGCCCTATTACACAGGAATATCGGTAACCAAGCCATATAATTTTGATTCTTAAGTAAGTCACTACATAAACAAATCCGTAAAAAATACATATTTAACAAGGCCCCTTTTTGTGCTAAAAAAAGGAAGGCCCAAAACAAAGTTGACCATAAAACATGATAATATTTTCACAGCAATAATTGGAAAGTATGTATATATACATTGATTTCAATGGCAGCCGAAAGCAGTAATTGTAGTTTAAATTTTGCAGGATGAAGTGATTCAACCTCCGAGATCGAGCTCCCAAGTTCCCAACTAGATGGAATACGAGGTTGTTGAATAGGACCTTTGGACCTCAAAGGATAATTTCTGTTTTGAACTTCTTGCTTTTTTTTTATCATTTTGTGCATAAATTTGGGCATTCTCATCATCCAAAAACAAATAAATCCTTGACTGGTCTTCGTACTCTTGCAAAGTCAAACATGTTGACTGTGAGTTTTCTCCCACGAGGTTTATTTCTTCATTTTATTCTTCATTTTCTTGAAGTTCTTCTTCAGCAAAATTATTCAAAGGAGGCTGAACATTTTGATCATCAACATTCCTCCTTGGGCATTGTAGGATTTTTTGAGGTTGAAAAGGCCTCCTGAAGGGAGCCTGATTTCTATTGGCCTCATTTTGATTGGATCTAGCAGTAGGTTTTTTTTCAAACTCTAATTTTGTCATCTTAGAAGAAACTTCCTTGATCAAATTGGACATTTGATCAATCTTTTCTTCTGTTGTAAGAGATTTAGAGGAAGAAGGTTTTTCTTCTTTCATTTTATTTTTTTATTTTGCTACTTTCTCTTCCTCCATTTTCTATTTATTAGATGCCATAAGATTAGATTGCACTCCAATTGCAACCTCTTTCATATCCATCAGTGTTTGTGCTTTCTCATCTCTCAGCCATAAAGAAAACTCAGAATCTAGAGCATTTGAAAAATTTGTCATAGCTGTAGTCTTATTAGGCTTAATTTCTTCAGGAATTTTCTAATAAATCTTATTAAACCTCTTGGTAAAATCAACCAATGACTCATCTACCTTCTTTTTCAGAGTTCCAAATCTCGTAAGGTAGTACACATAGTATTTCCTATCACCCCATTGCTTCACAAATAATTCCTCCAATTCATCAATTCATGTTATTGAGTTTGGTGGCAGACCTCTAAACTATTTATGAGCTTCTCCTTCTAGACTTTGAACGAAGAGTCTTAACTAGACATCCTCATGATCAATGTTCTGGTTGTCAGCATAACTATATAAATCAACTAAGTGTTCCTCAATAGAAACTCCTTCTCCCTCCCCAGTGTATTTTGGAGGATATTTCAAGTAATCTCCTTGAGGAGGTGGATGCAAGGGTTGAGGGAGAACAAGTGGTGCATATCTTGCAGCCACTATCTGTTGCATCCTTTTGAGGGTAGGTTGAGCCATGGCTTGCTGATGTAAAACTGATATATGACTGGTTGATGTAGTTGTTTGGGAACTAGGAATTACAACCTGTGGAATTTGAATATGACTGGAGACAATAGAAAATTGGAATTCTCGGGTTGATTCTTCAAGTTTTGGGGCTGAAAATAGTGGATTTTCAAAGATATGAACAGAGGAGGTTTTGAATGCACCTTATACAGAAAAATCATATTCAAATGTTGTCTCTTGAGGAGATGAGGTAAATTCAACTTTATTTCGTTGAGTTAGGAAGTCAAATAAGTTAAAAGTGAGACCTTCAGAAAAATTCCCTTCTGGTTGATGAGAAGAGGATGAACCATCAGCTGTATTTCGAGACAATGGAAAATACTCTTGCTGAGGGGTAATAAGAGACTGGTATTCAGGATGAGTTTGAAGGAAATTTAAAATAGTATTAAATTCTTCTTCAGTCAAAACTTCCCTATCAAGAAAAGGTGCAATAGCCAATACTTGCTCTAACTCTCCTTTTGTCAGCACAAACTCTTCTGATTCTTTATTAATACTTAAAAACATTATTTTTTCCTCTTTGGCTGGAACAATAGTTATCTCAGATTTACTTGTGATGAGTGAGAAATTTTTTTAGCTGATCATAGGTTAACAACATCTACTTTATTTTCTAGGGAAGCAGTTTCAACTTGATATTTTTTAGCAGAATATTTTGAAACTAAAACTTCGTTTGATTCTAAAGTAGATAAAGTTACCTTTTACTTTGGAATGTAATTTTTGTGTACCTTCTTCACTGACTGAGATGTGGCCTCAACCGATCTCTGTTTTCCTTTTGCATCCTTAATGATCTTCTTTGGGTCAGCCACTGGAGTCATAGTAGGTGATCTATGATTCCTCCTTGTAGAAGGAGGTCTTGAAACCCCTCTTCCTCTTTGTGGATTCACCAAGTGAAATAATTTGCAGTCTTCTTCAAGTCACCAATTCCTATTCACCATCAATAATTTATTATCAGCAATGCAAAACAAGAGACTCAGGAGAATACTTCGTTTCAAGGCCTTTCTCTCCCAGAAAATGCACCAAAATATGTTAGCGCTGGAATCAACACTTGGATTGCTTCAAGCACCTGACCAGACACATCCTAAACTCTAAGGAAATTTAATGATTTGGTTTATAAGATTGGTAGGTGGTTTAAACTCTCATTCACTGAAAAGATATTTCAGTCAAATCCATTGTTCTACTGATGAGGGTATTGGGTATGATGTGGTAGAAAAAAAGTGAGTTTGTAGCCTATGAGGGGAAGAGAATGTGAAATTGAGGAAGAAACAGTGGGTATGCAAGGCATAAATTCACTGCTTTTGGTAGAAAATAACACAAGTAGCAATTTGTCAATATTTCAATAAGAGAAAGCTATTTCTAGACTTACAATATTCTCACTGAAATATCACGGAAGATAATTGTTATAAGTGATGTTCTTTACACTGTCATCATGTATATTTCATCAATAAATCTCACTGTGTGAGACTAATAAAATTTGATAAAACACATGAACATGTCAAGAGACTGATAAAAACACATAACCACATGAGGGATTGCAAACTACCACTAAAGATAATTAGATATGGAAACACAAGTGAAAATTAACAATACACACACCAAATTGATAAAAAGTCCTCAGAAGTTTCTTTCAATTTTATTCACTGAAAGGAGTACTGATCATATGAGCCAAGATTCTAAAACCACGAACGTTTTTTACATAGCAGTTTTTCACATATATACAAAAATATAAAACTGTCATCTCCACAAAAGGTGTAAAACTGTTCCCAAAAGTTATTACGATCTCGTGCAAGAGATGAGGCTTATCCTAAAACTTTAATACAAAGTGCTATGACATAATCAAAATAAACAACATCAAGGCTAACAATTCGAAGTGGTTGTATGATGTGGCAGTCTATGGGAAGACTCCTCTTCTGTTTTAGTGCAACCAACTCCACAAAAAGTGTAAACAACAGTGAAAGTGACATGTGACTATTCTTTGAATGTTATTTGATGCCTTGTGGAAATGTGCTGGTGCTGAGAGTAATGGCAGAAATCTGTTTCAGAGAAACTCCGCCGTTGTTCATTTCCTTTGGTTTCTTGTTTGTCGCGATAGGGTCTCGAATTAAACATGTAAATAGTGTTGGAGTAGAAAATCCCATATAGATAGGTTCCAAACAAAAGGACCGGGCATGTGAAAGATATGAGAAGGAGACACGTTGAATTTTGGGCTAGCGGGAGAAATAAAAGAGGAGCAGGAAATATGGAGGTTAAACATGTTATGGAGGCAGATTGAAAGGGATAGCATGGTTTCATTTTATTAGTGGGAGAGGTTATTAAATAAATTATGAGAGGGAGGAGAAAACCTTTTATACATATATCTCAATCGCAGATCGGGGTCAGAAACGTTTAAAATAAGACACAAGCGAGAGGGAATACGATTTGCGATGGGGGTGATGATGTGGCAAGGAGGTTTGGACCGAGGGGGTGTGAAATGCGGAGAGGAGGACACGTAGCAGGAGGAGCGTTGGAGAAAATAGCTTTTCGGTTCCCCCCGCCCCCCCCCCCACAATATTAAAAGCAGAATGGAGAAGGGGGGCTAAAAAGGCATGAGAACCGTGTATCAAAGGGCGGGGAAGATCACAAGGTGTAACAACCGATGTAAATTACAATCGCATTTCGGCGTTTATAACGGATTCCTGAGTGCCTATCCTCCTGAGCTTGCGAATTGTGATATGCAATTGGGTCCCACCAATATCACACATCGCACTTCGGCGTTTATAACATGATCCCGAGTCCCTATCCTCCAGAGCTTGCGATGTGTGATGGGGAAAGGGTGATGTGGCAAGGAAAGGTAGGTCCCTTTATTATCGCATTAGAAGATTTGTGGAGTGGCAAATGAATGTGGCAAGGATTGTTGCGATATGCGATTAGCGATGATGACATGGCAGGAAAGGGTCCCACTCAATATCGCAATCGGGGAAATGAGGAAGCGAAAGTGAATGCAGTAAGTGAACTTTGCGAAAAGGTAGGTGGGGCCCATTAAATGGATTTTAAAAGCGGATAAGTGAAAACTTCATTAACTCAATGAATATGGTAAAATTTGTTCGAATCATAATATAAAGTATTTTTCTAAAACATTTCGAATGTTATGAAATGGATTAAAAAGAAATGATGGGTCCCAACAATATCACATATCAAAAAGTTTGTAGGATTCGGCAATGGTTACATGTATAAGGTTTGAATATGCGATAGAAGGTAAGGTAAAAAGGGTATAATATGATATGGCTATTAGTGTGTGTGCGGAGCTTCTTTTTAACTATAAAAATTGAATTTTAATAGTTAAAAAGGTGTTTTGAAAGAAATGAAACGTTGAACTTTCGGTTTTTTTGGAAAAATGAAAGGTGAAAGAGGGAAAATGAAATGAATGAAGGTAGAAATGAATTTTCTCAGCAGTACACTTTGACAACGACACTTTCATCTTACAATAGAACTAAAAAGGTAGATTGATTCCTTGGAGAATGATGACCAGACTTTGAAAATCTTTGAAAAAATTACAGTGCTAATACCTTCTTTCCTCAAAGTAAACAAAAGATATTGGTCTCAGTTGTCATGAAAAAAGTTAGTGTGTGAATTTTGTTAAAATATAATGCAACTTTATTATTTATTCAAAGTGAATGTGTCAAATTCAATCAATTTAATACTAAATCACAAATCATAGACAAACGTATAGGACTAATGATATATTTTATTTATTTTAATATTTAAAAAAATTTAATGGTTCTTTTCATTTTACAATATGAAATGTTTTAAAAACAAAGTATTTGATTAGAAACTAAGTTTTTTGATAAATACCTATAGTTATTAGTGATTTAATTTATATTTAACTTTTCTAGTTATAATCTAGTTGTTAAATTAATAGTAAAACCATTGTTATTTCTTATTATTCATAAATATTAATTAACTTGTCTTTATAATTTAATTTAATACTAAATCACAAACTATAAATCATTCAAAATCCGTTTTTCTCTGCAAAAGAAAGCAGACTTGTTTAAAACAAGAGGCCATTTGAGAGATAACAATAAAAGTTTTGCTCCATATTCTTGTGCCTTTCCTGCCACAAACACAATTGCATTCAACTTTGAGAGATCATAATAAAAGTTATGTTCCATATTCCTATGCCTTCAATGCCACAAACACAATTGCATTCAACTCTATATCAATCATGTACAATCTATGAACTCTGTAGGAGACAAATGGTTGTGCAAAACAATTTTCTTCCACAAACACAATTGCATTCAAATTTGAGAGATAATAAAAAAAAAAATTCCATATTCCCCTGCGTTCACTTCCACAAACAAAATTGCATTCAACTCTATATCAATCATGTACAATATATGAACTCTGTAGGAGAGAAATTGTTATGGAAAACCAGTTTCTTGGAATTGACATCTCATTCAGTTGAAACTAAGTTTCTCCGTATCAATTGAGCTATACACTACCAAATAAATAAAGTTAAAAAGCTTTATTACAACCAATGAGATAGGGTGCTCACCAAAAATCACCATTTTAGCAAAACATTTTCATTTTCATTTCTATTTTATATGAAGGCTTTAATTGATGAAATCATAGCCTGTTATTAGTTCATATTTCAATAAGAATTTAAATAAATATTTGATAAAAAATGATTGAAGCAAAGAAGTCACTTTATTGAAAGTGAATCTCTCGAAATAATAGTGAAGCTTGAGTACACAAACATGGAAATACTTGAAAGACAACATTCAAATAATTGGGTGAAGCTATAAAGTTTTTAAATAATATAACCTAAGATGGATTAGTAACTTTAGCCATCAAATATAGGACGTTAGTCATTGTCCAACCAAGTTTAATCCATCGTAGAAACGTTTTAAAAAATGAGCTCAAAGCAAATATAATGTAACAAGATTGAAATGCAATGGCATACATGCCGAATAACAAATAAAAGAATAATTTAAATATATATCATTATCATTTTTCTTGTAGACATTATTAGTTATATTCTTCAAGAAGAGACGTTATCAGTTATAATCTTCAAGCAGATGTTATCTAAGTTGGGCAACTCCAGAGTTATACTCTTCTTAAGGTAGTCCACAATTCCAACTCCATTTCTTTCGTATCCTACAGTAGTTACAGAGCTAGATGTTCCAAAGACAGCTGTTTCTTATCCTACAGCAGTCGCAGAGCCAGATGTTACAAAGCCAATTGTTTCTTATCCTACAACGGTTGTAGAGCTAGATGTTCCAGATCATGATCCATATTATGATGTTACATAAGGCCAAGAAGGTCAATCATACAAGAAAAGTGTTCCATTGCAGGTGTTACATGGTAATATTTACTCATGGAGTCAAAGTATCACCAACCGTCATCATCCACTAGACCTACATGGCAGCATGCACACCCAATACCAATAAAAGTGACACGGTCTAGATTTGTACCAGCATGTTGCATTTGTTCAAAAAGCTAGAGGGATTGCTTTCCTTGCCCATGCATGGCATACCCTACAATCATTGTATTCCATGAAACCACATTTTTTGTAGCCATTGTAAAATGTACAAACATTGTATTGAATATTTTTTGTGCATTTTATATGCACCCACATTTAGCATACATATCTACAAGATCATTCCCAACAACAATATCATAATGAAATCCATTCCTAACAATGCCTTCGTGTACCGGTTTCCCATGTGCCATAGCAAATAAGTTAGCACATGCTGGGAGAATACTGGCAAAGGTGCTTGAATTTGGATTCACACCTATGATTTTCATGTCTAAAAAGTTTAATGGATTCTTCATAATACCCATTCTATGCAAAACCTACCATCATGACATTCCATGAAACAACATCATGATTGGGAAATTTCGGAAAAAGTTTCAGGGCCTCATCAACATGACAAATTTGAATATATCTTGCAATCATTGTATTGCATGATGCTACATCTCGTTCAGGATTTTTGTGAAATAATTACAAGGCTTCTTCAATCAGCCCATTTTGCGCATAGCCACTAATCATAGTTGCACACAAGACAACGTCTTGTTTGCAAATTTTCCAAAAGAGCTCAAGAGCTTTATCAATATGTCCATTCAACATGCATCCTTGGATCATTGCAGCCCACGAACACAAATCTCGTTCATGAATGTTCTCAAAGAATTGCAAGGTCTCATCAACAAGTCCATTATGGGCATATCTTACAACCATTGCATTCCAAGTGACCACATTTCGTTCAGACATTTCCAGAAATATTTTCAAGACCTTATCCATAAGCCTTTTTTGTGCATATGCCGAAATCATTGCAGTCCATGCAACCACATTTCGTTCAGGAATTTTATCGAAAACTTCACATGCATTCTCTATGCTACCACATTTAATATACGTGTCTACAAGGGCACTAGCTGCGAAGACATTAAATTCAAATCCATGCCTAATTACTTCTTCATGGACTTTCCTACCATATTCCACGGATGCCAAGATAGCACAAGTAGGGAGAACACTAGCAAAGGTGAATTGGTTAGGTTTGATACCCATTTGTCGCATCCGGGAAAACAATGTCAAATCCTCTTCACCATTCCCATTATGTGCACATCCTGTAATCATCGCAGTCCATGAAACCACATCGCTATCCGACATTTTCCAAAAAAGCTACATAGCCTCGTGGACATACCCATTCTGCAAATAACCCACCATCATCGCATTCCATGAACCAAAATTTATTTCGGGAATTCTCTGAAAGAGCTCTGAAGCCATGAAAACATCCGCATTGTGTGCATACCTTGAAACCATTGCAGTCCATGACACCATGTTTTTCATTCAGGCATTTTATCAAACACTTTGCGTGCATCCTTCAGACTTCCACATTTCACATACATGTAGGCATTTTATCAAACACTTTGCATCCATCCTCCAAACTTCCACAATTCACATACATGTCTACAAGAGCACTACCCACAAAGACATTTGATTAAAACCCTCGCCTAATTATTTATTCATGAACCTCCTTGCCAGTTTCCGTTGATGCAAGATCTGTGCAAGCAAGGAGAACACTTGCAAATGTGTACTAATTGATTTAGTTTCAAGCTTGTTTTAACCATTTATTCAAGCAGTGTCAAGGCCATCCTACCAAACCCCTTCCTGGCATAGGCTGCAATCGTAACAGTCCACAATACAACATTCTTTTCAGGCATTTCGTCGAAAACCCTATGAGCATCCTCGAGACTCCCAGACTTTGCATACATAGTGACGAGCTTATTGCATATGGAGGTCTCATAGCCCTTGAATCCAATTTGAATAATTTGGGCATGGATCGATTTTGCCTTGTGGCAAATATTTCTTGTTAATACAAGCATACAAGAGAGAAGCGTAGGTATCAGGATCTGACAGGTGGCAGAAGAAGACAACTACATAGGTGGCAATGCAACTACATAGGTGGTAGTGAAAAGATGAGATGTGGTAGTAGAAGACAACATTCAAAACTTTGGATAAAAGAGGAAACTTTGGATAAAAGTTCAAAAAACAAACCCTGTCCAAAGCCGAGAGTAGAATTTTAAACTTCGGATAAAATTTAAAAAAAAAGACATAATCTGAAACAGAATTTCAAACTTTGAATAAATGTAAAAACTTTGGATAAAATCATATGTATGGGGAGGTCTGCAATAAGACCTCAAACCTGTATAGCCAATCAAAATTGATTTTAAATTGATTAAATAATTTTAAATAACACTTTTTTTTCAAAACTTTGGTTATGACATCCAATATGAAAAAAAGTCAACAAGATTAATGCATGGTCAAAGCTATATCGATCACTATATATCATGCTGGTGGACAGGTATAATAAGGATATTTGTCTTAGTTTTTAGCATCATTTCACTTTGGATGGTTGCCTTGAGAAATTTTAGATGATACTTTTTTTTAGGTGTTTAAAATTTTAATAATATCCATATAAAGAAAGAATATTATTGAAAAGTTTAAGGATGTTAATAATTTTATTAATGGAATTTTTAAGTGTTTAAAATTTTAATATATATATATATATATATAATTGAAAAGTTTAAGGATGTTAATAATTTTATTAAAGAAAGATTAATTCTAAAAATTATGTTGTTAAATATAATTATTAATATGGAAAAGAAACATAAAACTTGTCACTTGTATTTTATAATTGGTTACATAATTAGATGATGGTTGCAAAAAAAAATGGTGAATTGCAAACATTTAGACAGAAAAATATGGCATCAAATCTCTAAATTAAAAAACAATCAACGGTCCCACTATCCATGTTAGCACATGAACCATAGAAAAAGAAAAGAAGTATGCATAGTTGGATGAACACACCATGTCCATTTAAAACATAAAAAAAAAAAAAAAAACAAACAATTTTCTATAAAACTTGGGTTCCACTCTCCTCTCCAATGTTATTTTTGGAATGGGTCCCACTCTCACCTTCAATGTTATTTTTGGAATGGGTTCCACTCTCACATTCGATGTTATTTTTGGAAATCTACTTCAAACACAGGGAAAATAATTGAAGGAATGGAGATTTATTTTTTTATTGAGACTTGCTTATGTAAGTTATCTCATTTTTTTTTTAAATTAAGTTTTCTTACCGTCCTCTTTTTATTTATTCTCTATGTAATAAACATTTATATTTTGTTTTCTGGTTTTTATCAAAACTTTAAATTTTATGTTAAGAAATTTTAAATATTTAATAAAAAAAACTATTTTTTCTAATTTTTCAAAGTTTTAAATACAGTAGTATGACCTGTGAGAAGTTATGGATTTTGCCTTTTATGTTTAATAAAATTTATATTTTAGTTGATATTTTTAATTTTTTTTATTGTTATTATATTATATTATGTTGAAATTGGAAATGTATAAATAAAGTATAATTTTTTTAAAGTTTTTCTTTAATTTTGCAGATTTGATTTTACTTAATATATTTATCAACTATATTTTCTCTTAAATAATAATATACCAATCATTTACTAACACTACAACATCTCCATAATCTCCTTATTAGATGGTGGACCATAAAAGTACTCTAGACACAAATATCTATTTACCCAATAACATATAAATGTTTATCTTCAAACATGTATATCAAATTAAACAGATGACATATATAAAAAATTCCTTATTAAGATGAGAGTACACAGCAGCTGACATGGGACAGGAGAGATAACTGGGTTGGGTGAACCTCTCTTGCGTCAACCGGATAATTCTCGATACATTTATGGGCCGATAGACTGGAATATAAGACTCGCCCTAGAAATCCAGCAGAGACACAATTTCTTCTGCAAGAATCCATCCATTAATTTTCCATGTTTCATTACATATATTATGATCACGCTATACGCACAAACGCTTTTACGTATTTCTCTCAATTTCGCCGGAGCAGCCTGAATATATTATGCACACACCATTGGCAACTTGGCGAGAAACTCGACGACACAAATCTGTGTGAAAAAAAACAGATTTTAGATGACACGTAAACGAGCGACGAGAAAGATCACCACACACTTGCAGAAAACTATATCCCAACAAAATAGCATTCACCATCTATATTCACGAGTTGAATAGTCTTAAGACTTCGGAGAATGACCCAACACAAAGTCACGAGGAAATATATCAATTATTAGCAATGAGAAGCACTTTTGTTTCTCTCTAGGATATTTTACAACCCATCACGCGCTTTGAAAAAACATATCGCAACAAAATAACATTCAAACAACCATACTCACTTGAATAGACCCAAGGCTTTGGAAGAAAGTCCGAACAAATAAATTCACTTGTTAACTTAACAACAAATTTATTTCAGGATAATCATTTTAATTATTTAACTTTATTAATTATTTCTTAGTAATATTAAATATTAAATATTTTATTGGGAGAATTAATTTTATATTTTACATAAGAAATATAATATACATGTTTAGGTTAATATTATTTTGAATATTCTTGTGGGTTAGAATAGTTGTTATTCTTTTCATCCAAATTCAAATTTCTCTATGTTGAGTTTTTTAGAAGAGTTATTGATATGGTGATCTTAAATGATTATATAATGTAGCACTAGCATGGTATTGACAACCTCATTTTTGTCTTCGAAGTGAGAAGGAGGCTAACCTCTTTCCTTAGACAATTCCCAATCCCTAAAATTTTTAAGAGTTTTTTCTAAGTGAGCTATGGATAGGAGCCTTTAGTCACATGAATCCTAGCCATCTCATGTTGGACGAGGTGGTGGGATGCCTTGTTGACTATTTGGCATTTTCCATTTTGAATAATGAATTTTTTGTTGAAAATTTAGGGCCAACTATTCAAGTGTTGATTGAAAAAATATCGATGGATTGTTTGAGGCACAATATTCATTCTAAGTTTTAAATTTGATCTCGTCTATCTCCCTTGAGCTCCCCCAATTTAGTCATCACCTGACTTTAGAAAGAATGCCCTCTCTACTATATGTTACGAAGAAGACTTTGGGTAGACTGACCTTAGATCTTCATTCAAAGATGGGATTTCTCAATTCATTGTTGAGTTACCACCTTCATGGATGAATATTGGAGTTCTAAAGCGTTCATCTAGTTTGGGTAACAAGTTTCTCCTACCTAAGACTTTGGTACTTTTCTCAGGAAAATCCTTTGGTGCACCTGTGGATTTATTAGCGGGGGTTTATGCTTGTAGGTGTTGGGATGTGTTTCAATAATACCCGAACCAACAATGAAGGATGAAAAAGTGAAAATAGACCCTCGAAAAAGGGAGGGGGTGTTGCCCTCATTATCAGTGAGGATATCAATATACTGTAAACATCATGGATCTTGGCAATTCCTCTATGGGATGTCATATGTCTGTGGCATTTCTTAGAGTATGCATCAAATCAAGCCAAATGCCCCTCTTGGAGTATGCACTAGGATTTCATATCTTAGTAAGAGGTTGGTTTGGTTTTTTATAGAAGGATAAAAAGGAAGTAGAAGTTATCCTGAATGGTATTTGGTTCTTATATTTGACCTTGTAAGTTTGAAACAATGATTTCCTTTTTCAACCCAAGAGATTTAGTAATGGATAAGATGGCTATATGAGTCAAACTACTAAGGTTACCTCTAGTGTGTTGGTTGATCATTGGGCTTCAAGAAATTGGAAACAAGTTAGGGAAAATCCTAATATCAATGTGTTGCCATGGTGTTGTCATGTATGCAACAAACCCATATGACTATAAATGGGACCTTATTTATTTTATTTTTAATTTTCATTTGCATATTATCTTACGTAAAGCATTAAAAGTTTGGTTTATTTTCATTATGTTTGAAATTTACCCCTTTTTCTTTGAATTCAAGAAGTTTTTCATTTAAATTTGAGATTGATATTTGTTGATCCACCCATTTGATATCCACCCTATCCATTCAAGTGATACTCCTTTAATTCCTCGAATGCTGAGATAGGTGGATTTCCTCTGCTCTCATTTTTGAATGAATTGGGCCATTATTGCATTTAATTCCATTAAAATATATTTGAAGGCCACCCCCAAAATCCACCCATCCATACCTACAACGAGCAAAATTTTTTTTGACCCATTCGCTCCTTGGATGACTAGATGTTTGGATATCCACCTATCTAGGCATAGAGGAAAATCAATATGCTCCATGACATTCACCTTCTAGATGACCAGATTCCATGTTTTAGAATTTTCAAACCAATAATTAAGGGCCTAAACATTGTATTATCATCTTATGATAAGAATCTTCCCATTCAACCATTTGCTTGAATGTAATTAATGTGCATGCCCCACACCGTCGATGATCGAATCACATGTTAAATTGCTTAGACATAGTTTAAACTAATCAACAAATAAACTTGTAATTATGGTAAATACTTATTTGGCCTCCTTTGAAAAATATCCCTCGTTACGTTCAACTAACCCAAATATCAAGTTGGTTTTATTAAATCAGTCGAAAACAAAGTTGTAGGAAAAAATGGTATGACAAGGGAGAGGAAGGCCATAACAGTGAGATTACTTACATTAGGTGCTAGAAATTCAGGAGAGACATACTTTCTTGTCCACCAAGAATCAGTGTTCTACGGGGTTGCGTCCCCCCACTTGGGGTCGAGTTTCTTAGCTCCCTCGCGCTTCGGGGATGTAGGGACGGTTGAGGGTCATTTCCCCACACTCCCAAAGAGCAGGGAACATGCGGAAACTTGTAAGAGGACATTTCCTCAATCTTCGGGGTCGAATCCTCCAAATGTGGTCGTTTCCTAGGCGAAAGGGGTCATGAGGGGTCATTTCCCTAGCCAAAAAAATTGTAATTTTTTTTAATAAAACAAAAAAATCTGAATTTCTCTGTATGGGAAAGGGTTTACTGTTTAAAGTTTATTTGCATTATTGAATGTTCATTTCACAATCTCCTTGAATGATGTCGCCATCGCCAAGAGTCCAAGAGTGTTCTTATGTTCCCCCGTAATTGGTGGATCGTCAATCTAGCTTTCATTTGAATTTCCTTACGAATATATCTTCCATGCATGTATATGTTTATAATAGACTTGAGTCTTGACTCTATAAAAATTTGACTCTTGATGTATTAGACTTGACTTTTATTTCAATATTTAATATTCATAGTTGGAACTTCAATATGGTTTAAACTTTAAAACTTTAAACATTTATTTTCATTGTACATTGTTAGCAGTTACATTATACAGTTACAAATTTACATGTATGATGTATGATTATATGATATCATGATTTTCTTTTTAAAATTATTTCAGTTATATGATTTATCGATTTATCATTTATCCTTAAAAATATAAGTGTAATATATTATATAAGGATAAAAACAATTACACTATAAATATTAAAATTTCAATGATATATCATACATTTTTATATTTATATGTTTTTAAGATCTCGATATCTCTACATTTCATGAAAATTGATGGAAAACTTTTACATAAACCGCTCCTACGTATCCCACTCCCTGGCCCCATCTCGAAAACTTAGTAGAACAATGCCAAAAATCCATCTATTAATTTTTCTATGTTTCATTATATATATTATGATCACGCTATATGCGCAAACGGTTTTATGTATTTATCTCAAGTTCACTAGAGCAGCCTGAATATATTATGCACCCACCTTTGGCAACTCGGGGAGAAACTCGACCACACAATTCTTTGTGAAAAATCATTAAAGCAAAGGACAAGCAGATTCCTAGATGAGATGTCAACGAGCGACTAGAAAGAGCACCACACACCGAGAAAAACATATCCCAACGAAATAGCATTACGAGTTGAACAGTCTTAAGACTTTGGAGACAGTCCCAACACAAAATACCGAGGAAAATATATCAATTAATGAATAAATTAATCATTAGCCCTTTACCATTTTTACTTAATATCTCATCACAATCAGACTAGGATATTTTACAGCCCATCACATGCTTCGAAAAAACATACTGCAACAAAATAACATTCAAATAACCATCCGCACGTGAATAGACCCAATGCTTTCTATTCAAACACCCATACTCACGTGAATAGACCCAATGCTTTCTATTCAAACACCCATACTTACGACCCATTGCTCGGGAAAGAAAGTAATTAAAGAAAACAAAAAATAATATAAAGTTAGTTTACTCTAAGGAGAAACTTTCCATCAAGGTATGTTTGCTTTTCAATAAGTTTTAAATTATATAATCAGTAAAACTTATCGCAATGAAATAAAAAAAATTGCTTCTAGATTTTGTTGGGTTTTATAATGGGACAACAAACTCACTTAATTATAAAACTTACCAACATCTTAATTATAAAACTTACCAACATCTTATTTTTCATTCCACATAGCTTGAGGACATTGCGTAACCAATATTAAATTAGATTTTATTTGTGATATAAAAAATCACACAAAATTGTTTCCTAAACTTGAAACTAAATAAACATAGGTCAGCGTCATTCCACATATCCACATAGCTTGAGGACATTGCAGAACAAATATTAAATTAGATTTTATTTGTGATATAAAAAAATCATATAAAATTATTTGCTAAAACGGGAAACTAAATAAACATAGGTCAACTCTTATTACTTTAAAATGCTACATAAAATTGAGAAACTTTAAGTAAGTTGACATCATAGTTAAAATGTATTTGTGTGAGGTAAATTTTAAGTAAAAACTAACTAGTATTTCAAACATATAAATTAAGTAAATTTATATGATAGTTGAAAATGTTTTTATATGAGTTAAATTTTCCTATAGTAAAAAATAATAAGTATTTCTAATATATAAATCACTTAAATGGATATGATAATTAAAATGCTTTTACACGTAAAATTTATCTAAACAAAAATTAATAAGTATTTCAAATATATAAATTATGTAAATTGATATTATAGCTAAAATATTTTTTGTTAAGTAAATTTTATACATTTGAAAGTTAAATAAGTATTTGAGATATATAAATAATGTAAATTGGTATCATGGTTAAAATGTTTTTGCAAGGTAAGTTTTATCCAAATAAAAAACAATAAGTATATAAACTAGCCTAGATCCATCTTAAGGTGTACTAAGTGCCTATAGGGATCAAATACCTTTTCACTCCAAAAGCGATTTACATCTAAGAACTTGGTAGATATGGAGTTAAGATATTTCTAGGCTAGTTTCTTAACTCAACAACAAATTTATTTCATGATAATCATTTTAGTTATTTAACTTTATTAATTATTCCTTAATAATATTAAATATTTTCTGATTACAAATATAAATGTTTAAGTTAATATTAATTTGAATCTTCTTCAATTAAGTTTATCTCCTGTGGTGGGGTAGAATAGTTATTATCCTCTCCATCGAGGTTCAAATTTCTTTAAAGAGACATGTTGAGATCTTTAGAGGAGTAACTTATATGGTGCTCTTAGATGCTTATATAATGTAACACTAACATAGTATTGGCAATCTCAGTCTCATCTTCAATTCCCTTCAAGCAGAGTAGTAGGCCTTTGTGCGACATCCCTAAGCTAATTCTCCTTCATTATAAATATTTCATATATTTTGACTAAAATTAGAAATTCCTAAGAATTGAAACTTAGATTCCAGAGTTTAAGGAAGGAGGTTTCTTAGGATTTAAAGAAATATTGACTTGTTTCATAGCAAACATTGAAGGTTGGCATGTGTGCCTTAAATGGACTAGTTTTTCAAATTAATTGTGCAGGAAGGAAGGATAGTAGAACCATGCCTACCTTGGATAGATCCATAAGATATAAAAAGACAAAATTAAATATAGAATGGGTTGCATTGGCATATGGGGGAAAGATAAGTCAACCAACAGGAAGTCGAGAGGAAGGAAGAGCTAACCCACAACATTCCCACAACCACACATGATAGAACCATCATGGACGATAAGGAAGGGGTGATAATGATATCATCCCACACAACTAAAAAAAAGTTACAACGATGTAATGTGAGATAGGAATTCTTGGGGATAATATGAGGCAGACTTGAAAAAGAGAGATTACTTATGAATTTGAGGAGGAACGAGTTTGATATAGAAGAAATTGACTGAGAGAAGAAAACATGGCGCTACTATCAGAATGGAGGGGGTAGAGCCATCCTTTGTTTGAGCATTGGGAGGTGGAGGAATAGCTCTTAGTTAGGACAGTGGTCTCTGGATTCCCTGTAATACTCGAAGTTCGATATGGTTTTCTTTAGATTCTTGTGACAATCTGGGTGGAGGCATTTTCCTTGGATTCTTGTTAGGAGAGTTCTTTAGCCCCCCTCTTCTTGTTTTCTTGGTTTTTATAGTGAGCTCTGGATTCCCTTGCCACCTTGAGGGTGGGGGCAAAGCCTTTGGATTCCCTTGCTACTTTGATAATCAGGAGCTCAAGTCCAAGCCATGGAAAAAGCTCAAAATTGAAATTGTTCAAAATTACTTGAAACCTAAACAACCGAATAGGTCTCGGCGATACGATCCTAATGCCGTGAACGACACTGAAATCCGACTTCACATGTGAAAGTTATTCAAGTTTGAAAATTCACAATTTCAGGCAAAAAAACTGAGTTTGACCAAGGTTGACTTTCAATTTCAAAAATTAAAAAAAAAAAGAATATTCCTTGAATATTCCTCAAAATATTCCACCTGGTCCAATCCGGATGCGACAAGTGGCATTCAGTTATTGGTGGTTGGTTTGACTTTTTTATTTTTTAACCAATTACGAGTTGCCACGTGGCAAGCCCGGAGGGCGCCATGTGGCCCCCTGGTCGGTGCAATGGTGGGCATATAAAATTTTTTGCTATTCCGCAGGTTTAAACCCTGGTCTCCCCTTTGATAATGGAAATGACTTACTGTTGGAGCACGAACCTGTTACTTATTTTATAAGCAGTCAACATTCTATTTATTTTGTGCTTTTATTTTGGGCGGAAAATAAAAGGGGCTAGCCCCTTAGGGCTAGCCCGACTCGTATGATGTGACCTCACAGCCCGAAACCGGGGGCTCTATTCAACCGATGGTTAAGTTTATGAAAACTATGTTCACATGAGATTTGACCAGCGGAGGTTATGTGAATGGTTAATGACCACGGTTATTAAAACCGTTAACGCAAACGGTTCCGTCGGCGGGGGGTTGGTCGATGTGACCACTCCCACTAGCCATTTAATATCAGTTCAAACGGTTCCGCCATTTGGAGCACCAGTTCCATCATTTTAGGTGGGTTTGCCAGATTTAGTCAAGCTAACTCGCAGTGTCTCCACATTTAGTGGAGCTTGTTTAGGCCAAACTGGACAAAATTTGTTTTGGCCATATCTTTCTCAAGGGAGAACCTTTCTGAGCGATTTTTTTTTTGATTTCATATCTTCTCAGCATTTGGAAGCCAATGGTACAGGTTTCAGAGCCATTGGAGCTAATCTTCAATCTGTTTAGCTTCGGAGAAGCTTTTTGAGCCACTAGGGCCATTTTAGAGTTGGAGCAGTGTTGAGCCGTAGTTAACCATTTTAGGTGAACCAAAAGTCATTTTTGACTATTTACGACATTCCAGAGCCATTGGAATAGGTTTCAGTTCTTTTTGAAGACTTTCAGAGGCTGAAATCCTTCAGGAGATCTTTCAGGGCTACCAGGGCCATTTTTGGTTTTGAGTTGTGGTTATCTTTTTGAGGAGAACCAAAGATCTATTTCAGCGAATTTTGACCTTCTGAAGCCATTGGAAGAGGTTTCAGAGGCATTTGAGGACTTCTACAGCCTGAAAAGTAGCAAATAAGTTCAAAGAGCCAGCAGGACATTGATGAAGAAATCATTGTTTATCGTAATTCCTCACTATTTAGGGAATTTGGAAAAGCATTATTAGCTATTTCTTGTCTTCTGAATCATTATTTGTATTCAGATTTTTCTATTGAGACACTTATAATCTTGTATTGCATTTGAGATCTTTTTAATACAAGAGGACAAGCTCATTTTGGGAGGCTTGATCCAACAGATGTAGCCCAAGAGGGGTGAAATACTCATCAAACACATGTGTCATGATACGCTGAAGTTATATTGCTGAAAAATTCTGATTTGATAAGTTAACCATCAAATTAAAATAACTTACCTTGACACATAAACTCTTATACAGCTACCAAAAACACTCTATTTCAATTGCAAGACATGAATAACTATTTGCATATATATTTTATTCTAAATGACTATCTTGAACAACAAATACAAGTCATTTCATTTTCATATTATGAGTGTTAACTTCTACAAGTTCTATAGACAGAGTCTGTAAAGGGCCAGGTAGCCTCTGGATCTCATCCTATCTTTAAAGGTGACATATCCAGTAAATGCCCTTACAGTCAATCTCTGGAATAGTTCTAAGTAGTTGTTTAATCAGCTATACTTTGAGTTTTTGCACACATTTAATTAAAATGGAAATGAATACCTTGCATCCATTTTCAAGTACTTCCATTTTCAGATCATTTGAGGATGGGCACATAACCTCTAGATTCTCTCGCTCCTTTGAGGGTGGAGGTGTAGCTTTTGGATTCTATTGCTAAATTGAGGATAGAGGTATGCCCTCTAGATTCCCTTGTTACTATGAGGGTGGAGGTATATCATTTGGATTCCCTTGCTACTTTGAGGATGGATGTATAACCTCTATATTCCCTTATTTCTCTGAGGGTGGAGGTATATATTATGGAGTCTCTTGTTGATTTTAGGCTGGGTGGAGGTGTAGCCTATTGATTCCCTTATTGATTTGAGGGTGGAGATATAGCTTCTTGATTCCATTGTTGATTTGGGGGTGGGTAGCCTCTTGATTCCCTTGTTGATTTGAGGGTGGTGATGGTGGACCCATGAATTCCCTAGGAGATATTGACTGCAATAAGTCATTAATGGGTGGAGGGGGTTGGTCATCTAGAGTCCCTGTTTCAACTGCAATATTTGGTTTAATCACTGAAGCACTCATCCTCAATCTTTGAAATATAGCTCAAGGGTGATTATTGCAAGAAAGGCTTGGCTGCAGTGTGTCTAAATTTGAGTGGATAATGGAAGTCCCAACTCAGTTGCTTGGTTCAACCTATGAAAGATAAGTGTCCACTTGTGATTCTTCTGTGCATAATGTTTTATGCTTTCTTAATGTACTGATTATAATTTCTTGTACAATTGAGTAATGAGGCATTCCTATATGAATGAACATTATTGTTTCAAGTGCATGGATATGGAATGGTTTAGATTAATGTGTTAACTTGAGCATAATCCTAGTCTAAAGAGCTTGTATGCAAGGAATTTTTGAACCTTATTAGTGCTTGAATTAGAACTATTGTATGTGCGCCTTAACATAAAAAATATGGGAGAATCTCTCGAATAATTATACTATTTTAAAAGAATGGCTAGTAGCTTATGTTTCTAATCTATAAGCCATGAAGGCTACAGGTTTCACAAAGGATATTATTCTAGTTTAATGTATATGTTATTGATGAGGAATGTTGAGTTCTTGTGTGAATGAACAATCCTAAATTTTTTTTGAATGATGAGGGATGGTTTATCTCTGAAGACTGATATATTAATGCTTGTCACACTCCTTGTGTTATTGTTGCCTTATAGAAATAAGGTTGAAAATTAATTAGGTTAATATTTAGGAGTGGGTTAATTTTGTGTTCATGTGTGGTTCATGTTGATTCTTTAAATTGGTATAAATTGATGTGTATAGAAGAGATAGGAAATCTATGCTAATTGAATGAGTTATTACACAAAAATGACATGACTATCAAGACAATATTTACCTATAATCTAAGTTCCCTTTACACATGTATTGATTGTGACCAAGTGTCACGAGACTCGTAGTCCAAGGCCCATAGGAGTAAAAAGGGACTCAAGCTTAAGCAGAGTGTGAGTAGGTTCCATGTCCAAGGGCGTAGATGAGAGAGATCCTATGCATTGGATGTCATAATGTGTGAGAGTCATCCATGAGTCCTGCAGGTTTGTTTCCTCAGAGATTTTGATGGGAGGTTGGGAAAGTCCCGCTCAGAATGAAATGTTATGATGATATGGTAGGTGGGGTTGAATCATGCATTGAGGCGAAGGACCCCCAAAACACTTGTAACATGAAGATTCAATTTCACTATGGGGAGGAAGAGTTATGTGGGACATAGGCCACGCAGAAGGCATGAATGTGAATGAAATCAGCCTCGAATTTTTTTCTAGTGATATCACTCCATATCCCTAAACCCCACATATTTCGAATGTAGGACGTGGTAGAACACTAAGATCTAAGTCTATAGGTGACATGATGCACGTGGCTCGTGCAATGAAGAGAAATTCTATGAGGTGTGAACATGTTCGTTTACAAATTAGGGAATACTAAGCCTTATTACAAGGCCTACATTTCCATGCAACCTCATTACTTCACATAAGGCACCTTGAAACTTCACAAGGGAGCCTTGGTTTTGAGCATCTCTGAATACAAGGTGGTACCTCTAAATACCAAGGTCAACTATTGTTTCAATGGTGACAATAGTGGCACCTATGAAGAATGGTGATGATGATAGTGGTCACCGTTATCATTGTAGTAAACCTGATTACATGAGACATAATACTATCGCTCGAACAATGGAGGAATCATACATAGAAAGCCCATTTGCAAAACGCAAGTTTTTCACGTTCTTCATGTTTTCCAAGTTTTGAAATTTCAGAATAATGCTCTATCATGACACCTTGTTGTGATGTGCATAAAAACCATAATGCATTAGAGGAAATTTCAGCCTAAAAATTACCTCCTAAGGAAAAATAATAAAATAATAGTTAAAATAATAAAATAAAACTTATGATTTTTGGAGGGAAACGAAGAAAACAACTTTTTTTAATTGTATTTCTTACTTATCTCCTTATAGTTTTACTCAAATTTCAAGTGTAGACACTCGTTGGATGTGGAATTAAATTCGACATCCAATGAGTACCCATTATGCATGCTTTTGAGAAGACTCACATTGATAAAAAAAATGAAGATACATTAAGAAATCATGTTCAACACGCTTTTTTAATGTATCTTCAATTTTTATCAATGTGGGTCTTCTCAAAAGTATGCATAATGGGTACTAATTGGATGTGGAATTTAATTCCGCATTGAACTAGTGTTTACACTTGAAATTTGTGTGAATGCATAAGGGGATAAGCCAAAAATACAATTAAAAAAACAATTTTTCTTCTTTTCCCTCCAAAATATTTACATGTACCTCTTTTTAAATTTAAAGGATTTTGATTGTTTTACATATTATGAAATGGAAATTACGTGAAAATCTCATGGGAAATTTTAGGATGAAATTTCCTCTAATGCATCAACAATTTTTTTTGCACATGTTTTCCTGTTTTATTTTTTCTTATATTTTCAGCCTTCAAATTTTGCAACATTTCACGAATTATCTTTATTTTCAGTTGTTTTTCTTCAATGTATTTCTTGATGTTAATTCCCTTGCCCGCTCAGGTTAGGAAACACATCAGTGGTTCAATTCGAAGTTTAATTTTATGTAAGGTTGGCTAGTTTTGGCTAGTTTAGGACTAGGATTAGTTTTCTTTAGTTCTTTTGGTGTTTCTTTGTTTCATTCTGCTCTTTTGCTTCTTTTTAATTTTGTAATAAATTCCCACATGAGATCATGTTTGGTTTCCGAGGAAAGCATGGTGAAGTATAAGAGGATATTATGCAACTGTCAAAGGTTGGATTTATGTTCATTACGTCTCTTTGCATGGGACTCACACATTTTAGTTGATGATACCCTAATGGAAAATACGTTCTTTCTCAGAGAAATCCTTAGTGATGTATGAATCTATAACTAGCACTACCTACTCTAATCAATTTTTTTTTTCTTTCGTTTTTTCCTTTTCACCTAAGTCGAGTAGAGTAAGGATCGGAGGAAACTTTAACAAGTGGACTGTATTTCAGAGGTGTAGAAATATCCTTCTCTCAAGAGACAGCCTCTTATCCTCTCAATAAGTAGGGATCCCTATTCCACCCCATCAAATAAATAAGTTTCGATGCATATTTCTATGAATAAAATCCAAGAAAAAAATGGTGAAAGAAGATAAATGTTTCTTGCGCAGGGAGATTAAGCAAGCAAATTTGTTCGGGTACATTCAAACTTGCTTGGAGTGGAGAAATGTTTGTATTCCTGAAGTGACTCCATTGGGGTACTATCTAGGCATGCTAATAGTAGAGAAACACCAGATATGAAAAACAAGGCTCTGATAATCCTTTTCTACTTGTGAACATAATACTCCTCACCCTCAATAGAAAGATATAAGTTTGACTTGCCTTTTTTCATTATGTTGTCGATGAAGGGAATGGTGGGGGCTATATCTATAACTCAGGCTAAGTAAATAAGTTATGGTGATCACTGAAATGAAAAATACTTCATGAAGAGTTAGACTTTTTTTACAAGAGATAATACCCATACAAAGAGTTGCAGTTCTACCAATGTGTCATCAATTATTGTAGCTGTTACAACCCCCCTCTAAAATTTTTCCCATGATTTGATTTTGGAGCCTCCCTTCAGTCTACAAATGCTCATCATTCACTATCATCAAGTATTCATGCCAATGTTGAATAATTATCCTTCCATGCAGTGCATGTGATGTCTTATTTTGACCTTGATCTAATAATTTTTCTAACACGATCCATCCCCTACCTTAACCTTGAAACATTGTTAGTATTTCCTCTTGGAATTGCACAGTCCACTTATCTAGAAATAGAGCTGAGCCTTGAGGATCAGAAATGCGCAATATTGGAATGCATGCCATTATTGAGCTCATGAAATGCACAAAAGCTTCTCTTCCCATCTAAAAATATGAATTCACTAAGGAAAGGAATTGCACAAGCCCTTGAGCTTCGAAATTGCACAATCCTTTCTGCCATATTGAATGGGAATTTTCTCATAAATATAAGGGTTGGAAATCCAAAAAAATAGGAGTTTCCTAATTAATGTTTGGTTAAGTCCACTAAGTTGCTAATTATGACTTTCAGACATGATTTTAGGCATGTGCATCATAAACCCTAACCAACCAAGATCTATTTAATAGAAATCCATACAACTCATTTTCACACTCAATCTTAGAGCTCTATCCTTCCCAAGGAGATCAAGGAACTATCGGTTGAGTTTGCGGCGCTTTTTCAGGGAACTTTTGCAGGTGTTTCTTTTTGTCATTTTTATGTCGCTTTTGTCATTTTTGCTTCTATGAGTGTTATTCTACCTATTTATTTTCATAGTAACTAGAGTTATAACTTATATTATATTTTGAAAGTGTTGTTTTAGTCCATCGTTCATGGTTTCCAAGTGTCGCATTGAGTTGTTTCTCCCCTCGCCAAAAATTGTTGCTACTGGGAATTTTTTTTTTTGCAAATTCGTTTTTCCTCTTGCATGTTTGTTTCTGGAACTTAATTTTCACTGCTCTATATTCCCTCAGCTAGAAATACTTTCCTTCCTCCCCCCACACTCATATTTTTTATTCTTTTCTCTCTTTCCTGGGTATATTTTCACAATCATGGCCAACAATTTCCTTTCACAACTACGCATTTCACATATTCAAGAGACAAGCCTCAAGATTAGCCTCTAAGACTGCACCATGCACAGTCACAAGCCTCATCCCTTAGCCCTGGCCACTGGGACTCTGTAATGCATAGTTCTCTCCCTCACTTTGCCCTAATGGGACTCTGCATTGCATAGTCTCAAGCACCTAGTTTCCTCCTTGACTACAGAGATTGCGCAATACGAAGTTCATGAGGATTGTCTACCACATTCAGCTTATAAATTGTGCAATTTCTCCCCTCAATGTGTTAGTTACCACCTTGATCTTGTTGAATATATGAGTTTTCTTGAGTTAATTTATGTTTGCCATGAGTGCATTTTTTCATACAGGTACTGCAACTTTTGAGGTCATCTCTCTCCATCATTTTATTATCATCATGGCACCAAAGAGACTTGCCTCAAAAGGCACCATAGAGAGTAGTACTAGTGAGATAGTTGAGAGTGTTCCTGCCGCTATGCTAGTTCTTTCAGACAATTGACTGTTCATTTAGAAAGATTCGTACATTACATGACACACAATGAAAGATACTTTCTCAGTAACCATGATTCAAAGCATATCAAGAGGATAGACAGGTTTACATTAATGTCCAAAGGTTAGGATTAAATAAGATTGCATGCAGGTATCTAGCATTCCCTTGTGTAGACATTTTCAACTGGATTCTATCACACAAATATTCAAAGACCATGATAATTAGCAGTTCCAATGGAAAAAGGCTTTCCTCTTTTATGGCACATGACTTTCGACTTATGTATGGATTCCCACTTTGATGCAGTCACCAGCTATTGGAGCATGGAATATGTCGTCAAAGGTTGGGTGAAAGACCCATCCAAATTTCACCATACACCTAGAAACACCTATAATACCAAATCTCCCAAGGAGGAATTTCAACACTTGATAGTTCTATGTTGTTGTATCTATGATTAAAGTAGTATTGAGACCTTTCACGAAGGTTAGGTGTTCTTACTCCATCAGGTTTTAAATGAAGGAAAACCATTCAACTGATTGCACTTTTTAGCTTGAAAATTGAAGATCCATGTAATTAATTGCAAGAACACTCTTAAGGGTAAGCAAGGCAGGTTCTACATGTTTGCTTATTTGTTGAATGCAATATGTGCACAAAAAGATTTTCCTAGCATGGGTTGGACTTGGTCACCAAAGGAACTTGTTGTGCACATTTACTATAAGACACTTTTAGAGTGCAACTACAAAGGAGTCATGGAGAAGCTGACTAATTACTTCCTCATTCCATTGTACAATTTGATATTTGAGGAAGACCCACCTTGTATGTCCCATGAGGCGATGGAAGCACTATCATAATTGGATGATTGGTTTGCCTCACCGGATGGAAATTACATCAGAGTGTTTGGAACTCATAATTCTCCACATCTGTTACTGAGGTATTCCAAGACAAAAATTTTCATGCAGGAAGTATCTTACCATATTTCCACAAGTTTATTAGGAGTGTTACAGAGGAAGAAGAAAGCACCTTGGCCTAGTCTTCCTTTTCAAATTGGATTGCATGATATCAAGAATATAAAGGTTGCTGACACCAAAGGAAAAGAGATAGAGAAGTTTTCATTAGGTCACATGGAATTTAACCCGTAATATCGTAGGATAATATGGAAGGAAAATCGTGCAAAGATTCATTTTACTTGACCGAGTGGGACTTATTTTAGACCCGAGGAGGAAAGGATAAAGAATTGTTACAATTTTGCTAAGCCCCACGAATGGGTCATATTCACAGGTACATCAAAGGTTATTCCATAGAAATAAGCCATTCTAGAAGCAGAACCAACAGAAAGATTCAAGCCAATGCGCAGGAAGGGAAAGAGAAAGGTTGTGCATAGTTAGGTGGAAGAGAAAAGTCGTAAGTATAAAGAAGATCCCATAATATTAAAAGTGGCCATAATGACCAAGAGAAAGAGGAATCAAAGGAAGCAAGATGAAGAACTAAGGAAGAAGGAATAACAAGAACATAAGAGACTAGAAGAAGAAAGGAGGAAACAACAAGAAGAATAAAGGCAAAGAAAATAAGAGGAAGAAGGAACATGAAAACAAGCCGAGGAAGTGGAAAAAAACCCGCTACTAGAAGAAGAGAGCAAGAAATTGCAAGATAATGAACTTGCTCAGGAAATTGAAGATTTGATAGTAATCCAAGACATGGTGGTAGATCTGGTGCAACAAAACCAAGATGTTGATCTCATGTTGAGCACACAGCAAATCTCTAGTCAATATCCCCCTCCTCTGATAGTAGAGAAAGCTCCAAACGAGGAATAGGAAATTGATCCTCTTGAAGAGGGTCTGGTGATGGACATATACAACTTAACATATGATGAGATATAGAATAATATCATACAGGAAATGAAGAAACATTTCTTGGACGATCTCGCACATCCTTATTTTATTAAAGAAAAGGTGATCGTGATGGACACCAGCAAGAATCCACAAGCCATTGCCACAACCAACTTGGCCTTTGTAGGATCCTCCAAGTTAAATATGGAGTATCTAATGGTCGAGAAAAAATAAATGGAAAAGAAATTATATGTTCCAAGGAAACAAATTGAACAGCTCCAACGAGAGGTCCAAAAATCAACTCCCGTGCAAGTGTATCTAGAAGAACTTAAGGAATCCATACTTGGTGAAGTATCAACGTTGGGAGAGACCATGTGGAACCTCTATGAGGAGCTATTCACCATGAAAAAAGTAGTTGTGTACTTTCATGACATGTAGCAAAAGCGAAAATAAAATTATAAATATCTTAAGTTTGTTCATACAACCATTGATGCGATGCATGAGTGGGAAATGAAGTACAGAGGTGCACCTCCCAACTTGGTGAAAAATAAAAGGATATAGGTTGAGTTAGAGAAATAAGAGTTTTGAATGCTCATCTAGAGAAAAAAACAACTATGATAATTCATCACCAATGTTCAATACTCTTATGCACAGTTATATAACAATGTTTATTTCATGGTGAAGTCACAAAAGATCCCTTCAGTTGGCTTACTCACTAAAGCCAAAGGCAGGAACAAGGTAAGACAAGAGGTTGAAGAATACTTGGACCAGTTCAGGAAGATTGCTACTAAGTAAGATTTGGAGGTTAAGAAACAGGATATGTAGAAGTACATTGGTGGCCCTATCAAGATCAATACCATGTTGCTCCTTCTAAAGAAGGAGACTCAGACTGGCTCTAAGATAGTGTACTCAGATGCAATGGAGGAAAGAGTCTACTCACAGCTTTATCCCATCTCAAATTTTGGGGAATTCATCACACAATACAAATCTTGGCGTCACTATGTAACTGAGAAACTACAAGTTGAAGTGGTTGAGCTAGAGTTTCCCCAAACTCAAGTTTGAAATATGATTTGTCTTATTAGGCTGTCTAGTTGACTCTACCAAATTATGTCTTATATGGGTACATGTAATTTTGTATGTAAAATTTTTTTGTAAGTGGAAGCCCAAGTTTCAATTTTGGAATATGAAGATTCATTATGTAAAGAAGTCATACGTTCATGAGGGAAGTCAAAGAACTTCTAAGTCTTGCAATTGTTTCTATGATATCACCATCAATTTTTTGACATTTACTTCATACATGGTTAAACATTGACGTCATTATTTTATCTAGCTTTTTCATATGTGAACAATAGTATGTAACTGTCACATATGAGTCAAGTACAAATTGGGCATCGGTATTTGTAGCCTAGAGTAATGGAATATGTCGAGCAAAGATATGTTTCCATATGTCTATTTTCTCTCTTTTCAATAGAATTGTTATTTATTTTAGAGTACATTGAATTACATGGGTATAATCAAATTCACTTATATCTATTTTTTCAAGAAAACTATCAAAATTTACATGTGTCATCATGTTCCATATTATTTAGTGCATCAAATGTCACTTTTCCATTCTCTTTTGTTTTTGCATTGTGGAATTCCATAGGCTCAAGTATTTGAGTCTTTTGCATTGGTGGAATTGGAAAATTGAATCCGCAATGCATCAGTTTTCCTTTACTACAAGTGTTTGTATGTCGATGACATTAAATAGTTTTTATATTTGTAGGTGTTTTACTTAAATCACAACACAATAACTTGTCAATGAAACTTTCAATTTCAATGTGCATACTTGTTCCATAGATAGGATCATTTTTTATCCATAACAATCCATGTCCATATTGGCTTCCTCGACTTTGGAATTTTGTTGCCAAGAAATAGTCAACGACGTCACCAAAGTACTTGGACTCATGTAAAATGAACTGATGTAGGGTATTCATTCTACGTATATAATATCATACACAAGTAACAATACCAATTCTGATTAAGGTATCAATATCATATTTCTCTACTTCATTCTCATTCAATGGCTTTTTCTCTTGATGTATTTTTTGCAAAGCCTTTAGTAATGACTCCCATACATGTTTGGCACTACTAAACGAAGAAAAGAAAGTCAGTGGACCCAACTATTGGATCATTTCATATAGTTTCTTGAACAAATGCAAAAAATAGTTTGGCGATGTCTGTATTCTTCTAAGATCCATATACCCAGTGTTTGAAGCCATAATGCATTTCAAATTTCCATTTATTTTAGTGTCTCTACCTATTAGTTGTTTTTCTTTTAAATATCCTTTTCTTATAAAAATTCAAATACAACTGAATACTAAACCAAAGATAATTCACACTGTTTTGTAAAAAAAATCATTATATAATATGAAAAATCACAATATTGATGTAAAACTTCCCATTGAGCAATATCGTGATACATAAATTTTCTCGTAACAATGTGTGATCATTTTTTCCTATACAAATATATGAGAAATCTCATCTCTTCCAAATACCTATGCCTGAATATGCATAAAGGTCTATACTCTTAACCAGAGCAATGTTTATTTGATTATTAAGAAGATCATACATAATATATGAATCGTTAAATCCATGTAATAGTGTCTTTATTAATGGCTCCTCATCATAGTGATCATTATCATCATTTATTTCTATATATGTCTCACATGCATATCCATCCTTGTTTTGATAAAATACTTGTTTCCAACCTTTGTTTATTCTAACATTCTCTAGTCTATAATGTGGAGTTTTACACAATTTTTTCAATTCCTTCATGAAATTATGGACATGTATTCGCCCAACATCAAATATAATTTTAAATGATAAAAATATTTTAATTTCCACAACCATTGTACTAGATTAATTTATGTCACGAGGAAGTAAATTTGAATTTGATATGTCTCAGCAAGTACATTGATTAGTCCACGAATCAATGTCAACTATGGTTTTCTAAAATGTTGTGCACTTTCCCATATTTTCAAAATGGTAATATTAGTGATATTCTAATTTATTCTAATTCATAAAGTTCATTCACTATGGAAATTTTTATATTACGCCTAATCCACTTTGGAATTGAAAATTTGATAATTTTGTCATTGTCTAATTCTTTTTTGCATTTTTTTGCATATACACTTACCTTTGGACACATTAGTCAATTGTTTTTCTATGAAAAATCATTTAACCAAGTTTGATTACATATTGCGCAATAATAAACATGGATATCTTGTAGTTTCTTAAAATAATGTTGTTCGACCATGGTTTTAAACGTATAATCGAACATCTGTAACAATTCCTTGTGTTTTTCTAAAAATATCGTATTTTGTGTTGATTTTGGTCTCTTTGATCATTTTATAATAAGACTTGTTCCGAAAACATTATTGTTTCTTATGTATTTTTTGAGTTGATGCAATGAGTAATGTGGCCTCTTGTTTACATTAACAAGCTTTGTATTAAGTTCCATAGTATCGTCATCTGCGTTGATGTTTTTAAAGCTAAAATGTAATGGCTTGAATGGTTTTCTAACAGGACTTGTTTTGAAAACTTCCTTGTTTCTTATATTTTTTTTGAGTTGATGCAATGATACTCGTGATCTCTTGTTTGCATTGATAAGCTATATGTCAAGTTCTATGACATTTTCATCTATGTACATGTTTTCAAACTCATTCGCATTATCCTTACTATTTTTTTTATTGGATTCTTCTATATATTTCTATTCATTAATTGCTTTAATACGACATGAATTTTTTTTCTCTTGTAATATTTCTTTAGAAGCTTCATAAATTTAAATGACCTATCCTCATTTAAAATTGCATAATATCATTGTGTCTTTCTGAAACACACAATATTCAACTACAAGAACCAATGTATCAACAAACCATATGTAAGAAATTTATTGACTTAATGAGAACTGTGACGCCAAAACAAGATCTATAGTTAAAAAACCCTGAAAATACATGCAAAAACAGTCCAAATACGAAAAGTGTTGATGTTGGAATAACTTTTTTTTAATATATTTTTTCGAGGTAAATTTTCAACATTTTTTAAAAAATGTAGTAAAAAACATTTTGTTTTTCACAAAAAAATGAAAAAATACTCTAAAAAACAAGAAGTGTTGATATTGAAACAACATTTTATTTTTTATTTTTATATTTTGGTGTTGGGGGGGGGGGGGGGGGGGTGTAAATTTTCAACATTTTTTTAAATGGTAGTAAAAACAAATTTTTTTTTGCACATAAAACATGGAAAAACATTCTAAAAACAATAATTGTTGAAGCTCGATGGTGTTAAAGATAAAATATCAGGACTCTGAGAATTCTTAAAATTCCAAAAATTTTCAGTTATGACATTAAAGAAAAAATATCTTGACTCTAAAAAAGCCTAAAAGTATGACTCTTTTCAACCATAACATTAAAGATAAAATGTTATGACTAAAAAAAAGCTTAAAATTTTGATAATTTTCAACCATGGAATTAAAACCAAATATCTTGACTACAAAAACTTTAAGTTTTCAACATATTTCAACCATGGCATTATGGACAAGTTATATGACTTAATATTTTTTTTTAAATGAACACCTGGTGAAATAGTCATTATACAAAGAGTAATTTCATTTTTAAATGCTAAAAGTATAGCTATTTTAAAATATTAGCCTAAGACAATTTAACACTTCGCAAAGAAAATTTAAAAATCAACAATGAAATTGACATGTGGAGGAAAACTCGACCCATTGCAGTGAAAACTTAAAAAAACAACCATGAAATTGACATAGTGTAGAGGCGCACTTGATCTCTTACAATAAAAAATAAAAATCAACTATAAAAATTGACGCATAATGGGGTGGGGTTACCAGTCGAAGACTGACATGGACCCTGCAAAAAAAGATAAATTATAATAAAATAATAAATCAATAGAGAAATAAATAAATAAACGAAAAATACAAAACAAAACAAAATGTTAAAAGATCAAAAAGAAAAAGATTAAACTAAAACAAAATAAAAGAAATTACAAGTTAAAAAAAAACAAACAAATTATAAAAAATAAGTTAAAATAATTATCTAAAATAATGAAACAAATAAAAAAATAAAAAATAACAAATATATATATATATTACTCGTGTGATGATTTTCTGATATGGATACAGACATGTACAGGAAGAACCATAGACTCATAAGTCATGAAGGAATTTCGCATATGCTGAACATCATTTACTACATGTAATTTTTCACTATTAATGGAAGATTACGATTTTTCCTTGGAAAAAATATATATATATATATATATATATTTTAAAAATAAATTGATTTTTTTTAACATTTAAAAAAAGCATTAAAAAAAACAACTTAAAAATGAATTTTGTCATCGGGTGGCCAACCCGCCTCAACATCAAAGGGTCATGGACAAGGCGGCATGGGAGGCATGACGGGCCTTTAGCGTTGGGGCTGGGGGCATCGATTCTTGTTGTTCGAGAGGTTCATTAATTCTGGGAATTGGCAGCCTCTCGTCTTGTCGCCCCCTTTCCACCTTACTCACGACCCTTAGGTGCTGGGGCAGGGTGGCTACCCCTTAAAAAATGTCTGTGTCTATGTGTTTCTTTATTTTAATTATTTTTTATTTTATTTTTTTAATTATTTTTTTAATGTTTTTTTCCAATATTTTTTAATTTAAATTTACTTTTTAATGTTTAAGAAAATCGATGTATTTTATGTTTTTTAATATTTTTTTTATTTCTATTTTACTTTTTTAAATGTTTTTATTTTTTTTATTTTTTAAATTTTGTTATTATTATTATTATTCTATTTATTTATTTTTATATTTTTAGTAACATTTTACCCTCTCTTTTTTTAAATAAATTTTGAAAGGATTTTTTTTTTTTTAAATTGAATTTTAACATGCTTATAATGTTTTAATTTTAATTTTTTTTCTTATTTTACTCGATATTTTCCCCCATTTTTGTCTTAAATGATTTTTTTTTTCGATAAGTTTTTGACATTTTTTTTGTTAATCATTAATTTTGGAAAAGAAAAATCTCAAATGTTATTATATTTTGATATAATTTCATAATTTTTTTTTTTTTTAATTCAATATTTTCATAGAAACCATTTATTTAACATGTCATTTTTAGCAAAAACAAAAAAGTCTTGAAATATGTATTTCTTAATTATATCTAGATGCAAAATGCGTATTTTTTTTTCAATTGTTTAAAAATATTATCTATTAGTAAAAATTATTTTATGTATATTGAAGTATTAATTAACGATATATAAATATATAAAAAATGTCACCTTCAAAATATTAACTTTATTATTTATTTCAATGTTTGCAAAAAAAATAAAAAAATCATTATTAAAAAACATTGCAATGAAAAACAATAAACCCAAACTAGAAAAACCGTTAAAATACATGCATCTTAGGATGAAAAACAGGAATATGAATAAGACATCTTAAAAAATGGTTAAATAACCAACATTTAAAAGAAATTGTGCATACTTAGGACATAATAAAAATTAAAGTTTAAAAAATATGCCGCATATATAAGGAAATTTAAAGTGTCAAAAATATTCTCCAAAAAAATGTGCATTTTGAATCAACACTTTTCAAAATTGAATGATTTTTTGCAACTTCTGAAAAAGTGAGAACTGAGTACAGTTCCCAGAAAGTTGGTAACTTTGTTATGTATATAGTTATATTCAAAATATATTTTATGATGAATAATACATCTTGAAAAATTGTTAAATAACCAACATTTAAAAGAAATTGTGCATACTTAGGACATAATAAAAATTAAAGTCTAAAAAATATGCCACATATATAAGGAAATTTAAAGTGTCAAAAATATTCTCAAAAAAATGTGCATTTTGAATCAACACATTTCAAAATTGAATGATTTTTTGCACCTTATGAAAAAGTGAGAATTGATTACAGTTCCCGGTAAGGTGGTAACTTTGTTATGTATATAGTTATATTCAAAATATATTGTATGATGAATAAGACATCCTGAAAAATGGTTAAATAGGAAACATTTAAAATAAATTATGCATACTTAGGACATAATAAAAATTAAAGTCTCAAAAATATGTCCTGTATATAAGGAAATTTAAAGTGTCCAAAATATTCTCCAAAAAAATGTGCGTTTTGAATCAACACTTTTCAAAATTGAATGATTTTTTGCACCTTCTGAAAAAGTGAGAACTGAGTACAGTTCCCGGTAAGTTGGTAACTTTGTTATGTATATAGTTATATTCAAAATATTATGTATCCAATCATAAATAAAAAAAAGTCATTTTCTATCTTCCCTTTTTCATTTAACATTTCTAATTGTATAATGTATCCCTATTAATCTAATATTCCAATGAATTGCATAATTATATTTTCGTTCATTTATTTTCATATTCAGTTTAATGCAAACAAATCATTATGGATGATTGCATTGCAAAAATTATGTGTAATTATGCATCGTAAACATGAAAAATCATATTCATTCTTCACCATTTGACATATTGTTTCAAAACAACTTTCACCATAAATACTCTTGAACCTACAAAATGTCTTAAACATATGTCTACTCATGATTTCCTCTATTTTCATTCATCTATGTTTTGTTTTCGTATGTTTTTATATTCATTATATGTTCACGATCAATGCCTATTGAACATTTTTTCCTACACATGATTTAAAATGTGCGGAAATTGGATTTGGATCATGGAACAATATGTCGTAACTTTATTAACATAAATTTGAATTAAAATGAATTTTTTTTTTAATTATTTTCTTTGACCAAAGTCTTATCATAATTTTTATCCAATTCCATAACCAATGTATACAAAATATGTCCCCCAAAAGTCCTCACTTTTTTGCAATCATAAAATTTAAGATGATTTTATCATCCTTTCCAAGTATACATTCAAACTATTTATACCATACACCTGTATCAATACATATATGTTCAATTCACGTTCATAAGATAATATTGCTTCAGTGTTCCGTTCATCTAAACAATTTATAAAATGTTCTATTGTTCCTTCACATAACTCTGTTTATGTGTATCTAAAATGAAATAAAGTTCACACACCATCGAATAGGAAATATCCTACAACATATGCAAAATTGTTTAAACAAAATAGATTATGGTAGCTCAGAATTGTATTTGTACGATCTTTTGTTACATCAAACAAATACTTCTCCATTGATGCTTTAGCAATCACGTTTCAAACATGTTCTAAATTCACTATGAGATATTTCTCTATGATAAGCACAACATAAACAACATCTAGGAAAATGAACAACATTATATATATACACATGATCAATCCATAGGATAACAAAAAATACACACATTAATAGAATATGCATATATCTACATTGATTCTCGTAAAAATAGTCTATAGGAATGAGATTTAGGATTCAAAACAAAGGATCCATAATGTGCTTGATAAAGATATTGTAGAATTTGTCCCTGTTTTCGAAGAAAACTTACGTGCATAATTCTTACGCTAACAAGAAAAACACACAACACTTACAAAAATACTCTTCACTATCGATTCCAACAACTAGCAAAACAAAAAATTAGTAGACCATGTACAAAAGCACTTTGGGAAAAACCATTTGTAACAAGCCCCCTCAATAACTAATAAAATATGTGTTGCCAACGCATATGTCAAAAAAATGCACGATGAACACCTCGCTAATGAAAATATTAACAAATTACTTATTAAAATTAAGTTACAAAAGGTTTATAAAACTTACATATTTTAATTTTTGATTTACATTGAAGAACAAGTGTGCGCAATAATAAACACAATCTTTCTGGGGCAAATTTCCGCAATTTTGCATGCATTATCCCTTTACATAGTTCTCATGCACACCTTCCTTCCACACAATACTAGTTTTAAAAAAATCCAAGCCACTTAATATTAATCACTTTGCACAATGTATCAACAAATATTTATTGTGCAAAGTGTGAAGAAGCAGAGGAAGCTATGTAGAGTATGCATGTGTGAAAAAATATTCCTAGCGTATCTAATTTGGTAGTCAATGTCTTTCTCGAAATTAATCTAGAGTCATAAGTCATGTATGAACTGTTTAGATCTTGCATAATCTTTACAACCTTGACATAGGCAGAAGTAATGTTATCCAGTATTCTGATTCTCTAAGACCATGCAACTTTCATTTGCATCATCTGATTAACATTCACCAATTCCTGCATTTTTTTTGCTCTAGATCAATAAGTGAATCAAGCCTTTGGCTAGAAGCACACAAGTCATTTTTTATGAAATACCTGTCTCCTTCGAGATCATGTTCAATTCACTAAAAAAATAACTTAGTATTTTGTACTAAATGTTGCAAATCGAAAGATTCTTGTTAAGCATGTTCAATAATATGCAATCTTTCACATATATTACTGATAATATATTTTTTTACCACATTAAGGAGAAAAAATTTAATTGTCTATAGTGTGGAGGGGTAGTGAACGTTTTCATTGTGTGATATGTGAAAGTGGAATAAACCATTTTATTGTATGAAACACTTCTCCACCTTCCTCTATCGTTGCACATAGTTCTTGTCTACACATCCCCACTTCACACATGTGGTCTCCCAACAATGTGTCTTCGAATTATAATGCATATCAATATTTTCTGATACATTGTACGAAATTTTCAGGTGCGAATTCATGCATTTTACTAAACATAGTTAATAGTTACGTATTAAAAGAAGACTTCATTTAAGATTAGATACTAAGTTTTTGGTTAAAGTTAAAAGAATTATTCATATTATGTTCAAATATTTAGATTTTTTTGATATATTGTATATAATGGCTAATTAACTGAGGTAATATATGTGGAGGTACAAAATATCCTGAAAGAGAGTTTTTTTTCCATGATTTGGGCAACTCGCTCGAAGTCATTGGTTTTTTATTTCCATTGTTTATGATTTTAGCATTTTTTTACAAAAATCAACTAACTTCAATGCATTGAACATAAATATTCTCGCATAAACTATTAGTAGAGGCTCCAACAATACTCATAGCTTTTGAATGCATTCTCCTTGCATAGATTTATATTTATAGTTATTATTGATAGTCTCTTATCGAATCTAACTAGTATTGCATAATAATTATTTGGAAACCTTGAACATAGTTTTGAAAACCACTCATCAAATTTTTGAATCATATATATATCAATTAAAATGTCTACGAATCAAATTTTTTGTTCCCAACTCCATGTATTAAATTCACCTTCAGGAGAGTGTAGAGAAGAAATCTTAATTCAATATAGTTCGTGCTCTTTAACAAATTCCACCACACATTTTATTTCCACACCCATTATCTAACAAATTGTTTCTCCCTTATCCAGATATTAAAAAATTAGTCTCTATTTCCCAGAGATACGAAACATTTTAAAACCTACTTCAAAGTTGTGCTACATCCCCGTCTCCTTCTCCAAACTCCCTTATCTCTGCACATACCCCTTCACCCGCATGTATTCATGGTTCCATGCACCTTTTTTTCGCACAACGAAACTTGAAAAAAATTAATATGGAATGTTGAAAATATTAAAGTCACCTACAAAACCCCGTGCAGGTAGAAACATAGTACAACAGGGGTAGAAGGTTGAGTGCACACCACTTTTTATTCAACAGAGTTTTAATGAAGCCTGCAAAGTAGATTTTTTGTTTATGGCTGCAGCCGACTTTGCAAAGGAATTGAAGTTTTTCATGGTTCAACCACGCAACAGCAGAAGCTTTAAAAGAACAGTCTTATGAGGCCATAAAGCCCTCACCAACCAAACAGAAAGAGTTTTTATCTATGTGACAGTGTTTTGTTTTGAACTGGGCACGAAGTGTCTTATTGATGTGAAGCTCCGATGCGATGCGATGTTGCGATATCGCACATCGCACATCGCAACAGACAATGTTTATGCCTCCGAAAATAGTCCATCGCCGATATTGCGATGCGACGTGGTCCCCATGTCGCAACATCAAAATCGCATTCACCAAGTCTTCCACTCATCCGATCCGCCGATGTGACGATGCGATGTGGTCCCACTACCAACTCAGCCAGTGCGTGGACCAATCACAGTTTATCGCGTAAGTTTTTGCCATGATGCCATCAACCACATTTGTTACGTGAAGATTTTATAGAATCGGGTTCATGTCTTTTTTGAGTTCTGCGGGCCCCAGCAATAAGCCAATCACAAAGCATTCATTTTGGTTTTGGGTTTGCTGACATAGGGCTCATTTGTTACATGAAAAAGATTGAAATCCAGTTTGTTTGAAGATTGAAGTCCGGGTTAAAAGTTTATTGAACCTTGGTTAAAGTCTTATGTCTCGGAAGAGTATAAAGGTTTAAAAGAACAGGACCCCACCAAAGTTAAATGCCACCCAGATCAACGGGCGAGAGTGCAGATGAACCAGATCAACGGATTGAGGGAGCACGAGTTCCGCAGAGATTAACAGGAGGGGGTGCCTCCGCAGTTGACCAGGAAATCGCGCATTGACCAGAGATCAACAGCTATCGTTCACTACGGTAGCACAAAATAGTTTTGTTGAACACGCGGAAGAGTGCCTCTACAAGGACCCACAGAGGGGTGTTTCCAATATAATTTTTTAATATTTTTTTTTTATTTTAAAAAGTGTCATGCCATATAAAAATAAAAAGGCTTAGGATTATTGTAAGAGAGGAGACTATGTATGCAGTGTATGTAATGCCCAAAGGAATAAAGAGAGACAGAGAGCAAAGATTGTAACGTTGCGTCTATAACAGCTAATCCATTGTAAAACCAGAACTTCGTTCTAAAGAAATAATATCCATTTTGTAATAGCTTTTCATATTAATGAAATAGTTTTATGTTTTCCATCTCTGTCCAGCAAGATTTTTTTTTTAATCTCTGTGTTTTAGAGGAGAAGCTCTATTCTCCTTGTGTGTTCGGAATATTTAGAAATTCCAACATGGTATCAAAGCTAGTCCAAGCTCTTTGAAAGTGTCAAAGAAGCTGAAGGAAGGATTTGTTGCGGCAGTTCTCTAGCAAAGTGAAGGTTCAGCAAAAGTCTAGGTATTTCTAAAAAAAACAGAGTCTTGTTTTTTTTTAAAGAGTGCAGTCCTTAGAGATAGAATTTTTCTTTTAAAGAAGGAAAGACAGTTAGTTAAAAAACACAGTCAAGTTTATTACATAGTTCAGTTTATAAGCCATGGCTAGACCAAGCACTAGTATGAGTATTGGAAATACTCAGCTCCCACAATTTAATGGGAAGAACTATGATTATTGGGCCATTAACATGAGAGCCATGTTTGCCTCTGAAGATTTATGGGAGTTTGTTGAAGATGGTTTTGAAGAAACAGTAGATGAAAATGCTTTTAATGCCTTAACACAGGCAGAGAAGGATTTGTTGAAGAGAAATAGGAAGAAGGACTCTAAAGCCCTCTTCTATCTCTATCAAGTAGTACATGAGAGTGTGTTTCTAAGGATAACAGCAGCTAAGAGATCTAAGGATGCATGGGATACCCTCCAGATTACCTATTAAGGTATGGAGAAGGTGAAGACGAGAAAGCTATAATTGCTGAGGAGATATTTTGAAACTCTCTGTATGAAAGAGTCTGATAACATAGACTCATTCTTCACACATGTGATTGCGTTGGTCACCCAGATAAGGTCTCATGGAGAAACACTTGAAGAAATAAGGATCGTGGAGAAAGTGTTGAGGAGCTTACCCTCAAGGTTTGATGTTATTGTAACCACCATTGAAGAGACAAAGGATCTCTCAAAGTTCACAGTTGATGAACTTCATGCATCATTGATGACTCATGAACAAAGATTGGGAAGATCAGTAAACCCATCTTTGGAGCATGCCTTCAAGACCTAGATGCCTTTTGGAAGAGGAAGAGGTCAAGGCAGAGGAAGAGGAAGAGGCAGAAGCCAAAACAGAGGAGGAAGAAACAACCCTTCACATACTCATGGAAGGAGCAGCAATCAGAATCAAAGCCAAGGCCAAAGCAGCAGCCAGCAAGGTGGACAACAACATGCTGATGGACAAAGGTATGAAAAATCCAATGTTCAGTGTCATTGCAAAAAATATGGGCACTATGCCAATGAGTGTAGGAAAAATCAATATGACATGAATAATAAGCAAAATGCAAATGTAGCAAGAGAAGAAAAGAACCCAAAGAATGTGTTGTTAACATGTAATGTAGCATAAGATAGACAGGATGATGCATGGTTCTTAGATTCGGCTGCAGTAATCACATGTTTGGAAACATAGCAATATTTTCCAATCTTGATGAAGATGTTAAATCTGAAGTAACAACTGGAATTGATACTAAGATCTATGTCAAGGGAAAAGGCAGAGTAAGTATCCATGCAAGAAATGGTGAGCAGAAATTTGTGCCCGATGAATACTATGTTCCTGGCTTGAAATGTAATCATTTGAGTGTTGGGCAGCTCATTAACAAAGGTTACAATGTATTCTTCAAAAATGATGTGTGAACAATAATGGACATACCTCCAAGAAAGAAGGTTATTGCAGAAGTGAAGATGACCAACAATAGAATGCTTCCACTCAAACTAAATGCAGACTTGAAGGGAAAGAGAAAGAATGTAGCAGCTGTAACTCAAGAGGTCTTTCAAAAGGAAGTGAAAGATGATAATTGGTTATGGCATTTGAGATTTGGACATCTCAATTTCGGAGGTCTGAATTTGTTGCATATAAAAGGAATGGTAAGAGAACTACCATTGATTGAGAAACCAGACAGCCTATGTGAAGGTTGCATATTGGGAAAACAACACAGAGAAAACTTTCCATTAGGAAAGAGCATAAGGGAAAAAACACCCTTAGAAATTATCCATTCAGTTTTGTGTGGGCCAATGCAAACATCATCAATATCAAGCAGCAATTATATGTTGACCTTCATTGATGATTTCACAAGAAAAATATGGGTTTATTTCTTGAAATATAAAAGTGAAGTGTTTGAAAAGTTTTGCCACTTTAAAGCTCTTGTAGAGAAACAAAGTGTGCAGCATATCAAAGTCCTTAGGACTGATAGAGGAGGTGAGTACATCTCCAAATAATTTCTACGTTTTTGCAGAGAAAATGGCATACACAAACAGTTTACCACAAGGTACACACCTCAGAAAAACGGTGTTGCAGAAAGGAAGAATAGAACCATCATGGATATGGTGAGAAGTATGCTGAAGGCAAAACATTTTCCAAATGAGTATTGGGCAGAAGCTACAAATTGTGCGGTATATATTTTGAATAGATGCCCAAAAAAAGCAGTGATGAATAGAGTACCAGAAGAAGTGTGGAGTGACAGAAAATAGGGATTCACCCACATGAGATTTTTTGGATGTGTGGCTTATGCACACATTCCAGATCAGCTGAGAAAGAAGTTGGACAGTATGGGGGAGAAGTTCATCTTCCTTGGATACTGTGAAGAATCCAAGGGATATAGATTGTATAACCCATTCACAAAGAAATTTGTTATAAGCATAGATGTGCAATTCATAGAAGAAGAAGCATGGGATGGAAGAATTGAGAAAATAGTCAATGTAAAGATCTATTTGTCTCATGATGAAGATGAGGAAGATGTGGCTGAAAGGAACACTCGTCGGTAACACCACCTTCACCAACACAAGGACAACAAGGGAAACCACAAGCAGGAATAAGAACGCCCTTGAGAAGAAATGAGAGTGCTTCTCTAGGCACACCACATGGAGCTAATTTAAGTGGTTCTTCAAGCACAGCTACACCAAATGAAAGAGGAACCAGATTCAAAAATTTGAATGAAATCTATGAGCAAGAAGCAGCAAATGAAGGTATGAACTCTTTATTTTCTTTATATTGTCATGTTGATGATCCTATTCATTTTGAGGAAGCTATAAAATATTAAAAATGGATAGAAGCTATGGATGAAGAAATAAATGCCATAGAGAAAAACAATACATGGGAATTGGTTGAACTCCCAGAAGGTAAAGAAGTGATTGGAGTGAAGTGGGTTGACAAGACCAAAAGCAATGTTGAAGGTAAGATTGAAAGGCACAAGGCCAGACTTGTTGTCAAAGGCTATAAGCAGCAACATGGAAGAGACTATGAGGAAACTTTTGCACCAGTTGCAAAAATGGAAACAGTGAGAGCAGTGCTGTCCATAACAGCACAAAACAAATGGAAGGTTTACCAAATGGATGTAAAATCAACATTCCTAAATGGAGTATTGATGTAAGAGGTTTATGTTGAACAACCTCTCAGATATGAGAAAGAAGGCCAAGAGCACAAATTTTGTAGATTGAAGAAAGCTCTTTATGGGCTGAAACAAGCACCAAGAGCATGGTACAATAGGATAGATTCCTATCTACTGGAGAATGGGTTTGAAAAATGTGAAGGAGAATGCACATTATACATCAAGGAGAAAGATGGCAAGATTCTGATAGTTGTTTTATATGTTGATGATGTGATATTCACAGGTAATGATGATCATCTCATTGAGAATTTTAAAACAGTCATGAAGGATGAATTTGAAATGACTGATATGGGATTTCTGAGATACTTCTTAGGAATAGAAGTAGAGAAAAATGAAAATAAGATTTTTATTTCTCAAGAAAAGTATGTTAATGAAGTTTTGGCAAGATTTAATATGCAGGATTGCAAGGCAGCAATTACTCCCACAATAATGGGATTGAAACTCAGTAAAGATGACAACAACAAGGATTTTGATCCTAGTTTGTACAAGAGCATAGTTGGCAGCCTTATGTATTTGACTGCAACTAGGCCTGATATTATGCATGCTGTTAGTTTGATTTCTAGATTTATGGAAAGGCCAAAAGAAGCACATTGGCAAGCAGAAAAAAGAATTCTGAGGTATGTGAAAGGAACAAAGAGGTATGGTATTTTATATACTACTTGAGAAAATTCTGAATTAATTGGATATACTGACAGTGATTGGGCTGGAAGTATTGATGACTGGAAAAGAACTTTTGGTTATGTTTTTCATATGGGTTCAGGAGCCATTTCATGGGCTTCCAAGAAACAGCCAATTTTAGCATTGTTTATAGCAGAAGCAGAGTATGTGGCAGCTATAGCAGCATCATGTCAAGCAGTGTGGATGAGAAGGATGTTGAGGAGTTTATGTCAAGAACAGGTAAAAGGGATAGTGATTTACTGTGACAATAACTCAACTATAGCATTGTCAAAGAATTATGTGTTTCATAAAAGAAATAAACACATAGATGAAAATTTTCACTACATCAAGGAATTGGTGAATAATGGAGAAATTGTTTTACAACATTGTAGAATAGAGGAGCAGTTTGCAGACATTCTGACAAAGCCATTGGGGCAAAAGAGTTTTGAATATTTGAGGAAATGCTTGGGTATGACAAATAACCCAGCAGATGACTTTAAGGGGGAGTGTTGAAAATATTAAAGTCACCTGCAAAACCCCGTGCAAGTAGAAACAGAGTACAACAGGGGCAGAAGGTTGAGTGCACACCATTGTGTATTCAACAGAGTTTTAATGAAGCCTGCAAAGTAGATTTTTGTTTATGGCCGCTGCCAACTTTGCAAAGGAATTGAAGTTTTTCGTGGTTCAACCACGCAACAGCAGAAGCTTTAAAAGAATAGTCTTATCGGGCCATAAAGCCCTAACCAACCAAACATAAAGAGTTTTTATTTACGCGCCAGTGTTTTGTTTTGAACTGGGCGCAAAGTGTCTTGTTGATGTGAAGCTCCAATGCGATGTGATGTTGTGATATCGCACATCGCACATCGCAACGGACAATGTTTATGCCTCCACAAATATTCCATCGCCGATATTGCAATGCGATGTGGTCCCCACGTCGCAGCATCGCAACATCACAATTGTATTCACCAAATCTTCCGCTCATCTGATCCACCGATGCGACGATGCGATGTGATCCCACTGCCAACTCAGCCAGTGTGTGGACCAATCACAGTTTATCGCACAGCTTTTTACCATGACACCATTAACACATTTGTTATGTGAAGATTTTATAGAATCAGGTTTATGTTTTGTTTGAGTTCCACGGGCCCCAGCAATCAGCCAATCACAAAGCATTCGCGCTGGTTTTTCATCTGCTAACGTAGGGCTCATTTGTTATGCGAAAAAGATTGAAATCCAGTTTGTTTGAAGATTGAAGTCCGGGTTAAAATTTTATTGAACTTTGGTTAAAGTTTTATGTCTCGGCAGAGTATAAAGGTTTAAAAGAACAGGACCTTGCCAAAGTTAAATGCCACCCAGATCAACGGGCGAGAGTGCAGATGAACCAGATCAATGGATTGCGAGAGCACAAGTTCCATAGAGGTTAACAGGAGGGGGTGCCTCCGCAGTTGACCAGGAAATCGCACATTGACCAGAGATCAACGACTATCATTCACTGTGGTAGCACAACATAGTTTTGTTGAACCCGCGGAAGAGTGCCTCCGCACGGACCCAAAGAGGGGTGTGTCCAATATAATTTTTTAATAGTTTTGTTTTAATTTTAAAAAGTGTCACACCATATAAAAATAAAAAGGCTTAGGCTTATTGTAAGAGAGGAGACTGTGTATGCAGTGTATGTAATGCCCGAAGGCAGAAAGAGAGACAGAGAGCAAAGATTGTAATGTTGCGTCTGTAGCAGCTAATCCATTGTAAAACCAGAACTTCGTTCTGAAGATATAATCTCCATTTTGTAATAGCTTTTCATATTAATGAAATAGTTTTAAGTTTTCCATCTCTGTCCAGCAAGAATTTTTTTTTTAATCTCTGTGTTGTTGAGGAGAAGCTCTATTCTCCCTGTGTGTTTGGAATATTCAGAAATTCCAACATGGAAAAAAAGTTTAAAATGAAATAAGAGAAAAAACCACTAGCTATACTTGTCATAGTGTCACTGGTAGTGTCAATGTAAGTCTCTGAGTACTTATTGATGAAATGCCCCACCCCCCCTCACTTACGTAGAGGACCTACGTGTGTTCTTTAACAAATTCCACCACACATGGTTTCTTTGCACACCCTTTTTCCCACATACTATTTCCCCTTCCTCTACCTATCAAAAAATGAGTCTCAGTTGTCCAGAGATACGAAACATTACGAAACCTACTTCGAAGTTGTGTTCTATCATTGTCACCTTCTCTACACTCCCTCGTCTCTACACATACCCATTCAGATGCACATCCTTCACTCCGCACATATTCATATCTCCATGCACTTGTTCTCCAACACAAAAAAAAAATCAAAACAAAATAAAAGCAAAATGCACTACATGTCATAGCGTCAATGTTTGTGTCAATACCAATGTTAGGGAACTTATTGATGAAACACCCAGTCACTTTTGTAAAGGACCTGCTTAGAGCATTGTGTGAATGTTAGTGTCAAAGGACTTACTGACGAAATGATTATTCAATTTTTTTTAATTATTATTTTAAATTGATTTATCATGCAATGGAAAATACTGAAAATAAATCGCCTTTCACCGAGGGATTTTACCAGGGGAATTATGTCTGATCAAAACTTTCTCAGCAAATTGAAAATTAGAAATATTATTTCCAGAAATTAGAAAAATATTTTTAAATTTACATTAAAAAAAGAAAAGAAAAAAACTATTAGATATTTTAACTTTGGTTAAAATTGTAAAAAAAAAAAACATTTTATAGTCCCTAGAGAGAGACTAATAGCATAAATGTAGATATGGGTTTTTAAAATCAAAGTCAAGTTGAAAATTTGTATATATGGGTTGCAATGAATGTTCTTTCTATCTCAAATATATATTGCTTTTTTGCTATAAAATGTTTAAATTATTTACCAAATATTTAATGAATTAAGGTAGTGTTGAACGAGGAAAGCGTCTCGTTACGTTTCATCTGCACAGGAATCGAATACAGCGCCCTCCCTAGCCTAAATGAGTCATTTGTGAGGGCAAGGATGGATTGGGAGTGGATGAATGCAGCCATTGAAGCCTACCCTCCAAGATCAAGTTGGTTCCATTGAAGCCATCGAAGACAAAATTTGTAGGCAAAACTGGCATGACCAGGGAGAAGCAAGCCGTAACAGTGAGGCTGCCAACCCACCTTGGTAGAAAACCAGGAGAAATGCAATTTCTTATCCAAGAATCCATCTACTTTTTTCTATGTTTGTAGACCTAAAATAAAAGATACACGATGGACAAACCATTAATCCATAATGATGTCAATGACGGAGGGAGAAATTTGTCGCACAACATATTAGCAGATAGCCCACGACACACTTCGAAAAAATATCCGTAACCTAACGGTTAATAGTTGAATAGTCTTAACAATCATATTATCTCATTGTTGGATGCAACGAGCTAAGAAAAAATATATTGAGGGTTTAGTGTGTTTGGGGTTACTTCATAGAAGCGTCAAAAGACTTGCGTGTGAAGAATAATCCTATGGAGAGGTGACTTATTAGAATTCTATCAATATCTTATTTTTTGGAATTTTCAATTTAGAAGTTTTTTGGAAAATAGGTTATTTTGAATAGTTTTTAATTCATGCTTCTAAGTCAATTTTGTTGGTGGATTTCACATCAAACTAATAAAAATAATTATTTGTAAGAAAATATACAGTTACAACATATTAAGTATTTTCCAAGGTTTTGGATTTTTTCATAGATACCAAACACCTTGGGTGTGAGGAATTATGGATTTCTTATTCTTTTTAATTCTTGGAATTTTCTTGGGTGTGAGGAATTATGGATTTCTTATTCATTTTAATTCTTGGAATTTTTTTCCATTGGTGGTTTTTTGGTTTTGGATAATTTATCATATATAAATTGTGTAGTTAATTTTAAGTATCTAGATATGTGATATACATGCCTAATTTTGTAACGAGTAAATGATATATATGAAAAATCAAAATTTATCTAGATATATGTTATATGATATTAGTCTTAAGATAGATAGAGTCAAGGAAAAACCATTTGATTTATATTTTATAAAGAAATTAGAGACATCCATGGATTAAATTGTATAAAGACATCTATGGATAAAATTTAACTTGGACAAGGAAAAAGAAAAATTTAGCCAATCCATTTTGAAATGGTGATAAGTATGAATGAAGGAAAAGTATTTACCTCCATTATTAATGATTAGGGAATGGGAAATTCACGATCAAATTGCTAATTGTTTATTATTAAATAGGGATTCCAAAGTTTTAATTTAATTATCAATAATTATTAGGGATTCCAAAGGGAAAACCCAAAATATATCTTCTCTTCTTATAGAATCTGCTTCAAATGAGAAAAGAAAAACCCAATTCTCAAGACCAAAGCCTCCTCCGACACCAAGGCATGCCTTCAAGAAACACTTCCAATTAGGTCAAAGTCAATCCAAGCTAACAAGAGTCAAACCCTTCTAGAACTGCATCAATGTTAGAATTTAGGTCCCTGGCTTCAATATTCCAGACCTGCAGTATTTCAACAATTTCAACCCCTATAGAAGCTCAGTAACTTTGCATGTGTGAGAGACATCAAGAAAAAAACTTGACGAGAAACTATTTTTCTTCCTTCTTGCTCCAGATTCTTTCTCTTTGGATTTCTTGAGATCCTTCTTGAATTGCACACCATAGATCGAACTTTGTCATTGCCGATTGAACTTGTTGCTAAATGAGGTTGAGCAACTTCTATTACTCATTTGTGGAGGTTGAATAACCCTCTCTAGGGTGACATCTCTTTGACAGGGACAACTTGAGCTACGAAGCTTATTTTGACTATTTTGACTCAAAATAAATTCTTTAACATGGTACAACTTGCCCAAATGGGTCTTATATACATGACATTGACTCTCTTAACTAATTATAATCAATCTTATGACATGAAAAATCCTAGAATCATGAATAACATGCATTACCTAAAGACCAATCAAAAGAAGCATGAAACCCATTCTCTAAAATAATAAATTTTCTTTCTTCTTTTGCTTATTAAATAAGATATACATATTGAAATGAGTACAATGAAAATTATGAAAACTGAAAATAGTTATATTTTCCAACACTACCTCTCAACTAAGGAGGTATTCATAATTGTACACCTTGGCACACAGTTATTCTCAAAATGGAGAGTTCCCATAAAAAGAGTTGGATTGGTAAGCCATCTTTAAGTATCAACATCATGACCAAGATTGTCAACATAGTAAGGCCTTAATTTGACAAGCTCTTTCTTACACAAGAGCATCATGTTGGGAGGCTTTACGTGAGATAGCAGACTACCTCTATAAGGCACATACTCCATATGTATTTTCACTAAGTATGTCCTTTTAGGATTATTCTTATCTTGGATTCCCAATTCTCAGAATATTGGCCCTCTTTGACCACTCCTGTCTTGGATACCTATCCAAACCTCAAAAATTGTTGGTCCATTTCCTACCTTGTATTTTTCTATCCTCAAGGAAATCATAGATGCTTATCCAATCCTCCATTCTCCATTATCCCTCCATGGCCTTCACTTAGATTTATGGTTTTTCATCCTGGTTCTTGAAGTCCAACAAGAAATTGCAGCACACACACTAGTGTGGGACCAACATGTCCTAGCAATACATTAGTGTGAAGGCCAAATTAATTAATTAATTTGGTGTGGTGTCTAATTTAATTTTCCCTTAATTAAATTGGACAATAAAATGTAATCGTATCTCATGATCACTTGTAATAGTTAACTGAGTGTGTTAAACTCAGTTAGCTCATGTATTTCGAGTTGAGGGTGGTTGGTGAGGCATGCAGAGTAATTCTATTAGTTATGGAGTTCGAATTGCAGTTGGTGCATTAGTTTAATGAATGTGTAATCAGTTAACTCAGTTAAGTGAGTTAGAGTGAGTTGAACTAGTTGTAACTGTTTGTTTCACTAGTGAGAGATCAAGTGAATTAAATATTATTTAATTCACAACTAGTGATCTGCCATTCAACTAATGATTTACTATTAATAGCTACATGCATGTCAGTTCCGGTGGAGACCCAATTGAGACAAAGGTTAAAGGGATGTTAACTATCAGTTGTGTGATTAGTAGGTTGCCCGCATGAAACCAGACATCCATTGGAGTGCCCATGATCATTACCCAATTTTGGAAGGTGTTGTGTAACCAACTCCAAAAATAGAAGAAATGAGATATCAACGCCTTAGAAATAAGCCACTTCGAGGGGGCAACCTCCAATACATTACATGAATGAACAATTCTTGGATGATACAATTTACAAAACCTCCTTTCTATATATAGGAGTCCATGGGGCCATGATGTAATCCTAGTGGGCCACAATGTAATCCTAGCCGACCTAACAATAATAATTTAAGGGCACAATAATAACAATATGGGGGTTACAGAGGTACAATAATAACAATAAGGGGGGCTACACTAACATAATAAGGGGCTACACTATTAATATAGGGACTTAACATGCCCCTCTCCTTCAAACAAGTGTTGTCCTCAACGCTTGATTATTTCTTGATGTTTCTGTATAAAATTCTCATCCTCCCATGTGAAATCTTCTACAGGAAAGTTCTTCCACTTGCTGAGATACTCTGAAATTGATCGTACTTGTCGATTTCTTGTTTCTGTGACTGCTTCATAACTTCTTTTGATGTCATGTTGATCTTCATGTTGTTTCATTAGATTCTGCACCAAAGTTGGGTTATCCTTTGAGAGTTGGAGAACTTGTTGTTGATGCTCGATGTGATCTTCCACTAATTTATCATCCATATTTGCTATTATTTGATCCTTCAAACCATCCAACTTAACCTCCATTTCTGCTTTTAAACCATCTATTTCATCTTTAATTGCTCTTCGTAAGATTGAAAATTGTTGCACTTGGTACCGTAATTTTGATATCTCTCATTTCTTCTATTTTTTGGGTTAGTTTTACACAACATTTGGTATCGGAGAGGCCTTGGATTCTAGGGTTTATTTGCTCACGATGAATCATACCTATGGCATTCAAAACCAAAATTCGAGGAGCTACTACAACCTTGAATTTCAAATATTGAAGATCTTCAATCACGGAGATAATACAATTTCAATATCGAGCTCCTCAAAGCGAAAAAGGTGTGTATTTTGTTTTAAAGATTGCATAAATCTTGTTTGAAAAATCGGTTTGAAGTGATTCCAAGGGCCTATTGAGCATATATTTCGGTATTGGGTTAAAATACACTCCTAAAAATTCCTAAAGAAAATGGATTGCATTCATCAGGAATTGCACAAGAAAGGCAGACTATTTAGAGGCTGAGAATTGGCTAAGTGTTGGTCAGTTTTGTGTGGGACAATGTGAGACAGTTGTGAGAGTACAGGAGACTCTTGTGAGAATAGTGCTTTGTAATTGGTTCATGATTCCATGGTTAATAAAAAATATAAGACAGTGGGGTTTTGATCAACAAGCTTTCCCCGAGAAATTATCTGTGTTGTGGTTTGATTTGATTCTTTCTTTGCTTCATGTGATTGGCGATTGTGTTTAATTTCTACTATTGATTTGTAGAAGGATTCATTATCTAGCTTTAGTACATTGTTATATTGGATTGAATCCATTGATATATATGTGTGTGTGTGTGTGTGTGTGTGTTTGTATATTTCTACATGGTATCATAGCACAGGAAATCACTATAGTGGAGGAGCAGTTGAGTTTGTGACTGAATAGAATTCGAATTTGAAAAAGGTATTCTTGGTGTGACAAGTGATTCAGGATCGAAATGGATTTCAATGGCTTGATATTGGAGTATGCACTCGAGGGCAGCTCTAACTATATTGCGTGGAAAGACAGGATGGAGGCAGTACTAGAGGACAATGGGTTGAAAGAATTCATCGAAAATGACATTCCAAACCCATTGTAGCAGATCTTGTAAATCTTGATGCTTGGCAAAAGAAGGTTTCAAAGGCGAGGAGGATATTACTGGAGGGAGTACGCAACCACATTTTCTCAAGTCTCCATGGTAAAGCGACACCATTCGCAATTTGGAATGCTTTGACAGATCTATTTCATAGCAGCAGTGATTATAGAAAATCGGCACTGAAGGATAAACTCGGGAAAATCAAAATGGAGAAAGGCGACACCATACCAAAATATTTTAAAAAGTTTGTCCAATTTCGGGATGAGCTTGGGAGAGTTGGAATTACTATTTTGGATGATGACTTGGTGAGCCTAGCTCTTCTAGGACTTCCCAATAGTTAGCATAGTTATTAGGACTCTGTCAATGGAAGGGAAAAGCTGCCAGATTGGGAACGACTTTGGTCGGATTTGGTGCAAGAAGAATTCAGACGAAATACCAGGGATGGATCTTCATCTAAGAATGATAATGAAGAATATTGCGCTTTGGCTACCAAGGAAAAGAAGGGGAAAGGAAATAAATTTCATTCCAAATCTGAGCCCGACAAAGATGGCAAGAAGCGCGACATGTCAAGAGTGAAGTGTTTTCACTGTCACGAGCATGGAAATTATGCCACTAATTGTCCACAAAAGAAGAAGAACAAGAAGGCTTTAGTATCTACAGCTTGTGAGGCTTTAGCCTCACAATTTGAGCTCAACTTTTCGCTCATTGCATGCATGGTTTCAAGTGCAATGGGATCGGTGTGGTACTTGGATAGTGGTGCATCCTTTCACATGACGGGAGACAAAGAACTTTTCAGAAGCTTGGAGGAGAAGGACCTCCAGATGCATATCGAAATGGATGATGACAGGAAGTACAGTGCTATCGGGATTGGTACTATTACCTTCCAGAAACAGTCAGGTAAACCCTTTCAATTAAAAGATGTAATGCATGTACCAGGATTGAAGAAAAATTTGGTCTCAGTCGCAATGTTGGAGGATAGAGGCTATGAAGTTGTTTTCAGTGAGGGAAAAGCTTTCTTGTGACACAAAAAAACAAGAAAAGCCAAGAAGATTGGGATTCAAGTTAAGAATCTCTATAAACTTGATGTAGATGGATTTGCAACATTTATGGGTAAGGCAGACAAAGTGGTGAGTCGGGATGAGGGCAAGTTATGGCCCAAGAGATTGGGCCATATTCACCATGGAGCCTTGAAGATCATGCAGTAGATTTCTACGGGTCTTCCCAAGGGTACTCTTGCGCATTCAGACACATGCAAGGGATGTACTATGGGTAAGTATGCAAAGGCCACTTTTCATGAGAAGGATAACCGAGCTTCATAAACCCTTGAGAGAGTTCACTTAGATGTGTGTGGACCCTTCTCTACTGCTTCGACAGTAAAGCATAAGTACTACATGATATTTTTTGATGAATTTTCTCGAAAGTGATGGATCTACTTCATGCAGGAGAAAAATCAAACATTCTCAAAATTTCTTGAGTTTAAACCACTGGTTGAGAAAGACATGGGGAAGCATGTGAAGGCTCTTAGGACTGATAATGGTGGTGAGTACATCTCCAATGAATTCAAGAACGTAGCAAAGAAGGAATTTAGAGTGAGTTGATTGCACCTCATAACCCATAGTAGAATGGGGTCATAGAAAGATAGAACAAAACAATTGTGGGTGCAGTACTAGTGATGTTGCATGATCAAGGCCTATTGTTGCATCTGTGGGTGGAGGCATACAACACAACAGTATTTTTGCAAAACCATTTTCCTCACCAGATACTTGGCACGAGTACACCAGAAGAGGCTTTTACTAGTAAGAAACCTGATGTTTCCTATTTTAAGATTTTTGGCTCATCTATTTATGTGAATGTGAGAAAAGACGCTAGGAAGGAGGTTTAAGCAACAGTTGAGATTGGGCTATTTTTTGGGTACAATAAAACTCTCCACAACTATTGGGTGTATTTTCCAAACAGAAAAATGGCATTTGTGCGACGGGATATAAAATTTGATGAGGATAAAGTCATGTGATTGTGCCGTGAGAGGGAACTGGATTTGCATGCAGAGGAGGAACTCTTGGTTCCAAAGAATGAACCTCAAGATGTGGAGCAGCCACATGCATAGGATCATGGAGTGGTAGAAAACACTCATGTAGAGCCATCCACTAGAAATGGTAGAAGGCGCACCACGGAAGCTGATAGATTGAGACTTAATGCAGCAGAGAATGTAGGAGCCCCTACTTCACTGTGTAGACAAAGAGAACCTCCTAACATGTTTATTGGATACGTGGCTCTTATGAGCAAGTGTATTGTGATAGAACCATCTTCTGTTGAGGAAGTAGTGCAGCAACCAATTTGGGTTGATGCTATGGTAGAGGATTATGACTCCATCGTCAAGAACAGTGCATAGGAGGTGGTCCCAAGACTGGTCGGAAAATCAGTGGTTGGATCCAGATGGATCTATAAGGTGAAGCAAGCAGTGGATGGGAGTGTGGAGAAGTACAAGGCCGGATTTTTGGCCCAGGGATTCTCACAAGTTGAGGGGATCGACTATGAAGAGACTTTCGCACTAGTCGCGAGGTACTCTTCAATTAGATCTAATGGAGCACAATAATCCCAGTTTCAACACCTTCTCCATTTCACCAGTGTCATATTCATTGCCCAAATTTGGATCTGTCGCTTCAAGTATACTTGCATGGGCATACAGCTCCCAGACCATGTCAACCAAAAATGGCTGTTGGGCGTCTGGGCATAGATCGACGGGCTTCCTCCCACACGCCACTTCCAACAACATAATGCCAAAGCTGAACACATCTAAGTTGGGTGTGTCCTTCCCAATGTGTATGAGCTCCGTTGCTATGTTCTGACACAACGCCCATGGGATATGTGTTGGGTGTAAGGAAGAAGGCCATTCCATCCCCGCCCCCATCAGAGTGGGGACGCACTATTGGAAAAATGAAGGTACTGTTGAACGAGGAAAGCATCTTGTTACGTTTCATTTGCACAGGAATCGAATACAATTCCCTCCCTACCTTAAATGTGTCATTTGTGAGGGCAAGGACAGATTGGGAGTGGATGAAGGAAGCACCACCCTCCAAGATCAAGTTGGTTCCATTGAAGCCATCAAAGACAAAAGTGGTAGGCAAAACTGGGATGACCAGGGAGAAGCAAGCCGTAATAGTGAGACTGCCAACCCACCGTGTTATAAAGCCAGGAGAAACGCAATTTATTCTCTAAGAATCCATGTAGTTTTTTCTATGTTCGTAGACCTAAAATAAAATATACACGATGGACAAAACATCAATCCATATTGATGTCAATGACGGAGGTAGCAAGTCATCCCCCAACATATTAGCAAAATCCCAGGACACACTTCGAAAAAATATCGTTAACCTAACGGTCAATAGTTGAATAGTCTTAGCAACCTTTTAATGTCATTGTTGGATGCAACCAGCTAAGAAAAAAATATCTTGGAAGGTTTAGCTAATTTGGGGTTACTTCATAGAAGCATCAAAAGGTTTGGGTGTGAAGAATTATCCTATGAAGATGTGACTTATTAGAATTTTGTCAATATCCTATTTTTTGGAATTTTCAATTTAGAAGTTGTTTGGAAAATAGGTTATTTTGAATAGTTTTTAATTCATCCATCTAAGTCAATTTTGTTGGTGGATTTCACATCAAACTTGTCAATAAAAATATTTATTTGTAAGAAAATATATAGTTACAACATATTAAGGATTTTCCAAGGTTTTGGATTTTTTCATAGATACCAAACCCCTTGGGTGTTAGGAATTATGGATTTCTTATTCATTTTAATTCTGGAATTTTTTTTCAATGAGTAGTTTTACAATTTTGGAAATTTTATCATATATAAATTGTGTAGCTATATATGGCTAATTTTGATATATATATATATATATATGAAATTGCAAATATTACATCTTAATAAAGGAAATAGTAGAAATATTCCTTTTAAGTTCATTAAATTTTGTAATGAGGAAATGACATATATGACAAATCAAAATTTATCTAGATATATGTTATACAATAATAATCCTAAGATAGATACAGTCAAAGAAAATTTAGTTGATTTGTTTTTTATATAGAAATTAGAAACTATAAATAAAATTTAACTTGGACAAAGCAAAAGAAAAAATTAGCAAATTCATTTTTAAATGGTGATGTGTATGAATAAAGGAAAAGTATTTACAAATGAATAGGGAATGGAAAAATCACGATAAAATTGCTAATTTTTATTATTGGAATAGAGATTATAAAGTTTTAATTTATTTATCAATAATTATTAGGTGGATGACGTTGGAGAATGCAATATGACAATTATTAATTCAATTTCTCCTTAAACTTAATAATTACTTGTGAACATTATTTATATTCTTCTGTTTGTTTATTAGATCTTATTCATTAGAACAATTCAAAAGGGAAAATCTAGAAAATATCTCTTCTTATAGAAGCTACCTCAAAAGAGAAAAGCAAGACCCAAACCTCAAAACCAAAGCCTCCACCAGCACCAAGTTAGCCCTCCAAGAAACCCTTCCTATTAGGTCAAATTCAAGCCAAGTCAACAAGAGTCAAATCCTTCTCCAAAAAACACTTCCAATTAGGTCAAAGTCAATCCAAGTCAACAAGAGTCAAACCCTTCTAGAACTGCATCAAAGTTAGAATTGAGGTCCCTAACTTCAATATGTCGGACCTGTAGTATTTCAGCCATTTTGGCCCCTATAGAAGCTCAATAACTTTGCACCTGTGAGAGAAATTAGGACAAAACCTTGACGATAAACTTGATTTTTCTTCCCTCTTGCTTGAGATTCTTTTCTCTTTGGATTTCTTGAGATCCTTCTTGAATTTCACACCCTAGATTGAACTTCTTCATTGCAGATCGAACTTGTTGCTAAATGAGGTTGAAAAACTTCTATTTACACTCATTTGTGGAGGTTAAATAACCCTTTGTGGGATGACTTGTCTTTGGCAGGGGTGACTTGAGCTAGGAAGCTTATTTTGACTATTTTGACTCAAAATAAAATCTTTTACATGGTACAAATTACCCAAATGGGTCTTATATACATGGCATTAACTCTTTTAACTAATGATAACAAATACATGTTTTACCTAAAGACTAATCAAAAGAAGCATGAAATCCATTCTCTAAAATAATAAATTTTCTTTCTTCTTTTTCTTAATACATAAGATATACATATTGAAATGAGTACAATGAAAATTATGAAAACCGAAAAATAGTTAGATTTTCCAACGTTCGCTCTCAACTAGGGAGGTATTTGTAATTGTACATCTTGGTACGCAGTTATTCTCAAACTGAAGAGTTGTCATAAGAAGGGTTGGATTGGTAAGCTATATTTAAGTATCAACATCATGACCAACATTGTCAACATAGTAAGGCCTTAATTTGACAATCGATTTCTTAAGTGTACACAAAGCAATCTTTTTTTGTACAAAAAACATGGAAAAACATTCTAAAAACAATAAGTGTTGAAGCTCGATGGTGTTAAAGATAAAATATCATTACTCTGAGAATTCTTAAAATTCCAACAATTTTTAGGCATGACATTAAAGAAAAAATATCTTGACTCTGGAAAACTCTAAAAGTATGACTCTTTTCAACCATAACATTAAAGATAAAATATTATGACTTAGAAAAAAACTTAAAATTTTGATAATTTTCAACCATGAAATTAAAACCAAATATCCTGACTACAAAAACATTAAGTTTTCAACATATTTCAACGATGGAATTATGGTCAAGTTATATGATTTAAAAAAACTTTAAAAATGAACAACTGGTGAAATAGTCATTATACGAAGAGTAATTTCATTTTTAAACGCTAAAAGTATAGCTATTTTAAAATTTTAGCCTAAGACAATCTAACACATTGCAAAGAAAATTTAAAAAACAACAATCAAATTGACATGTGGAGGCAAAATCGACCCATTGCAGTGAAAACTTAAAAAACAACCACAAAATTGACACAATAAGGAGGTGCACTTAATCTGTTATAATAAAAAATTTAAAATCAGCTATAAAAATTGACACATAGTGGGGCGGGGTTACTAGTCGAAGACTAACATGGACCCTACAAGAAAAGATAAAATATAATAAAATAATAAATAAATAAACAAAAAATACAAAACAAAACAAATTTTAAAACATAAAAAAAAAATAAACTAAAACAAAATTAAAGAAATAACAACTTTTTAAAAATAATAAGTAAATAAAAAGAATATATTAAACATAAAAAAAAAACATAAACATTTATATAAAAAAATTAAAAAACATTAAAAAAAATTATATATATATATATATATATATATATATATATATAACATAATTAAAAAATAAGAAGGATAAGACGAAATTAGATAGTTTATATATATATATATTAAAAAATATTTTAAAAATAGATTGATTTTTTTTTTTAACATTTAAAAAAATACAAAAAAAAATTCTTAAAAATTAATTTTGTGTTGGGGTGGTCAACCTGCCTCAACATTAAAGAGCCACGAGCAGGGCGCAAGGGTGGCATGACGGGCCTTTGGTGTTGGGGCGAGGGGCATCGATTCTTGGTGTTCGGGAGGCTCATCAAGTCTGAGAATTGGTGGCCCCTCACCTCGTTGCCCGCTCTCCACCCCTTAAAAAATGTGTGTGTGTCTGTGTGTTTCTTTATTTTATTTTAATTTAATTTATTTTTTTTAATTATTTTTTAATGTTTTTTTCCAATATTTTTTAATTTTAAATTTATTTTTAATTTGTAAAAAATTCAATGTATTTTAAGTTTTTTAATATTTATTTATTTGTTTCCATTTTATTTTTTTAATATTTTTTAATCTTTTTTTAATTCTATTATTATTATTATAAGTCTATTTATTTATTTTTAAATTTTTAGTAACATTTTATTTTCCTTTTTTAAAAAATAATTTTTGAAAGGATTTTTTCTTCTTCTTCTTTTTTAATTGAATTTTAAGATGATTATAATGTTTTAATTTTTATTTTTTCCCTTTTTTTCATTTGTTTTAATTTTTGTTTTCCAATAAGATTTTGACAATTTTTTTTATTTTTTTATTTTTTTGTTAAAGTTTTTTTTTTCCATACTGTTTTGTTTTTTTTTTAATTTTACTTAAAATTTTATGTGAATCATTAATTTTGGAAAAAAAAACTTTGAATGTTATTATCTTTTGATATAAAATTCATAAAATTTGTTATTTTTCAATTTTTGTATTCAATATTCTCATAGAAACCATTTATTTAACATGACATTTTTAGCAAAAAAGTCTCCAAATATGTATTTCTTAGTTATATCTAGATGCAAAGTATGTATTTTTTTTTTTCAATTGTTTAAAAATATTATCTTATAGTAACAAATTTTATCTGTATTGAAGTATTAATTGATATATAAATATATACAAATTATCAACTTCAAAATATTAACTTTATTATTTATTTCAATGTTTGCCAAAAAAAAAAAAAAATCATTATTAAAAAACATTGCAATGAAAATCAAAGCTCGAAAAAACCCTTAAAAAAGATACATCTTAGGATGAAAAACAAGAAGATGAATAAGACACATTAAAAATTGATTAAATAACCAACATTCAAAAGAAATTGTGGATACTTAGGACATAAGAAAAATTAAAGTCTCAATCCCACATATAAGGAAATTTAAAGTGTCAAAAATATTCTCCAAAAAACTGCGTGTTTTGAATCAACACTTTTCAAAATTGAATGATTTTATGCACCTTTTGAAAAAGTGAGAACTCAGTACTACTCCCAGTAAGTTGGTAAATTTGTTATGTATATAATTATATTCAAAATATGTTGTATCCAATCATAAACACAAAACCCACTGTCTATCTTGCATTTTTCATATGCCATTGCTAATTGTATAATGTATCCCTACAAATCTAATATTCCAATGAATTGAATAATTGCATTTCCGTTCATGTATTTTTCTATTCAGTTTAATGCAAACGAATCATTATGGATGATTTCATTGCAAAAATTATGTGTAATTATGCATTATAAACATGAAAAATCATATTCATTCTTCATCAATTGACATATTGTTTCAAAACAAATTTCATCATAAATACTCTTGAACCTACAAAATGTCTTAAAGATATGTCTACTCGTGATTTCCTCTATTTGCATTCATCTATGTTTTGTTTTCGTATGTTTTTATATTCATTATATGTTCAGAATAAATTCTTATTGAACATTTTTTCCTACACATAAGTGATTTAAAATGTGCGGCAATTGGATTTTGATCATGGAACAATATGTCGTAACTTTCTTAGCATAAATTTGAATTAAAATCAAACAAATTTTAATTGTTTTCTTTGACCAAATTCTTATCAAAAGTTTTAGCCAATTCCATAAACGATGTATACAAAATATGTCCCCCAAAAGTCATTCTTTTTCAATCATAGAAGTTAAGATGATTTTATCATCCTTTCCAGGTATACGTTCAAACTATTTATCCCATACATCTGTATCAATACATATATGTTCAATTCACGCTCATAAGATAATATTTCTTCAAGGTTCCGTTCATCTAAACAATTTATAAAATGTTCTATTTTTCCTTCACGTAACTCCATTTACATGTATCTAAAATAAAATAAAGTTCACACACCATCGAATAGGGAATCTCCTACAACATATGCAAAATCGTATAAACAAAATAGATTATGCTAGCTTAAAATTGTATTTGTATGATCTCTTTTTATAGAAAACAACTACTTCTCCATTGATGCTTTAGAAATCACATTTCAAACATGTTCTAAATTCACTATGAGATATTTCTCTATGATAAGCACAACATAAAGAACATCTAGGAAAACGAACAACATTATATATCTATACACGATAAATCCATAGGATAACAAACAATACACACATTAATAGGATATGCATATATCTACATCTATTCTCATAAAAATATTCTATAAGAATGAGATTTAGGATCAAAAAACAAAGGATCCACAATGTGCTTGATAAAGATGTTGTAGAATTTGTCCCTGTTTTTGAAGAAAACTTATGTGGATAATTCTTATGCTAACAAGAAAAACACACAACACTTAGAACAATACTCTTCATTATCAATTCCAACAACTAGCAAAACAAAAACTTAGTAGAGCATGTACAAAAGAACTTTGGGAAGAACCATTCATAACAAGCACTCTTGATAACTAATCGAATATGTGTTCCCAACACACATGTAAAAAAAATGCAGGATGAACACCTCGCTAATGAAACTATGAACACATTACTTATTCAAATTAAGTTAAAAAGGTCTTATAAAACTTACATATTTTAATTTTTGGTTTACACATAAGAACAAGTGTGCATGATAACAAACACAATATTTCTGGGGAAAATTTCCACAATTTCTTATCCCTTTGCATAGTTCTCTTGCACACCTTCCTCCCACACAATACTAGTTTTAAAATAATCCAAACCACTTAATATTAATCACTTTGCACAATGTATCAACAAATAGTTATTTTGCAAAGTGCGAAAAAGTAGAGGAAGCTATGTAGAGTATGCATGTGTGAAAAAAGCTTCCTAGCTTATCTAATCTGGCGGTCAATGTCTTTCTCGAAATTAATCCAGAGTCATAAGTCATGGATGAACTATTTAGATCTTGCGTAACCTTTACAACCTTGACATAGGTAGAAGTAATGTTCTCCAGTATTCTGATTCTATAAGACCATGCAACTTTGATTTGCTTCATCTCATTAACATTCACCATTTCCTCCCTTTTTTTCTCTAGATAAATAAGTGAATCAAGCCTTTGGCTAGAAGCACGCAAGTAATTGTTTATGAAATACTTGTCTCCTTTGAGATAATGTTCAATTCACTCAACAAATAACTTATTTCTTTGTACTAAATTTTGCAAATCGAAAGCTTCTTGTAATGCATGTTCAATAATCGGCAATATTTCACATATGTTACTCATAATATATGTTTTTACCACATTAGGGAGAAACATTTTAATTATCTACAGTGTGGAGGGGCAATGAACATTTTCATTTTGTGGAATGTGAAAGTGGAATAAAAAATTTTATTGTGAGAAACACTTATCCACCTTCCTTTATCTCTTCACATAGCTCTTGTCTGGACATACCAACTTCACATGCGTAGTCACCCAACAATGTGTCTTAGAATTATATTGCATATCAAGATTTTCTGATACATGGTACGAAATGTTGAGGTATGAATTCATGCATTGTACTGAACATAGTTAATAGTTATGTATTAAAAGCAGACTTCATTTAATATTAGATGCTAATTTTCTGGTTAAAGTTAAAACAATTATTCGTATTATGTTCAAATATTTGGATTTTTTTGATACATTGTATATAATGGCTAATTAACTGAGTTAATGTATGTGGAAGTAAAAAATATCCTGAAAGAGAGTTTTTTTTCCATGATTTGGGCAACTCACTTGAAGTCATTGGTTTTTTATTTCCATTGTGTATGATCTTAGCATTTTTTTTACAAAAATCAACTCACTTCAATGCATTGAACATAAATCTACTGGCATAAACTATGAGTAGATGCTCCAATAATACTCATAGCTTTTGAATGAATTCTCCTTGCATAGATTTATATTTTAGTTATTATTGATAGTCTCTTAGCGAATCTAACTGGTATTGCATAATAATTATTTGGAAACCTTGAACATAGTTTTGAAAACCACACATCAAATTGTTGAATCATCTCTATATCAAATAAAACGTCTCCGAATTAATTTTTTGTTTCCAACTCCACGTATTAAATTCACCTTCAGAAGAGTGTAGAGAATAAATCATAATTCGATATAGTTTGTGCTCTTTAAAAAATTCCACCACATATTTTCTTTTCACACCCTTTATCTAACACATTGTTTCTCCCTTATCCGCATATCACCAAATTAGTCTCTATTGTTCAGAGATACAAAACATTTGAAAACCTACTTCAAATTTGTGCTACATCCCCATCTCCTTCTCCACACTCCCTTATCTCCACACATACCCCTTCACCCACACATATTCATGGTTTCATGCACCTTTTTCTTACACAACGAAACTTGAAAAAAGTTAAGATGGAAAAATTTTTAAAATGAAATAAGAGAAAAAAACCCTAGTTATACTTGTCATAATGTCACTGTTAGTGTGAGTGTCAGTGTCCGAGTACTTATTAATGAAATGTCCCACCCCCCTATGTTACACAGAGGACCTGCCTGTGCTCTTTAACAAATTTCACCACACACAGTTTCTTCGCACACCCTTTTTCCCACATACCTTTTCCCCTTCCTCTACATATAAAAAAATGAGTCTGAGTTGTCCATAGATACAGAACATTATGAAACCTACATCAAATTTGTGTTATATCTTTGTCTCCTTCTCTGCACTCCATTATCTCCACACATGCCCCTTCAGATGCACATCCTTCTCTCCACACATATTCACAACTCCGTGCACTTGTTCTCCAACACAACGAAAAAAAATAAAAACGAAATAAAATAAAAACACACAACCTGTCATAGCGTCAATAATTTTGTCACTACCAATCTTAGAGCAATTATTGATGAAACACCCAGTCGCTTACATAAAGGACCTGCTTAGAACATTGTGTAAATTTTAGTGTGAAAGGGCCTGCTTAGAGCATTGTGTAAATGTTAGTGTCAAAGGACTTACTCACGAAATGACTACTCAATTTTTTTTTTTAATTTTTTTTAAATTGATTTATCACACAGTGGAAAATACAGAAAATAAATCGCCTTCAACCAGGGGAATTCTATTCGATCACAACTCACTCAGGAAAATTGAAAATTAGAAATATGATTTCTAGAAAATAGAAAAATATTTTTGAATTTACATAAAAGGAAATAAAAGAAAAAAAATATTCGATATTTTAACTTTGGTTAAAATTGTAAAAAAAAACATGTTATACTTCCTAGGGAGAGACTAATAACATAAATGTATATATGGGTTTTTAATATCAAATTCAAGTTGAAAATTTGTATATATGGGTTGCAACTAATGCATTTTCTATTTCAAATATATGTTGTTTTTTTGTTATAAAATGCTTCAATTATTTACCAAATATTTAATGAATTATTATTATTATTATCCAATTTTAAGGTCACGAGCAAGCGAGACACCAAATTGGTGTATGAGACCATGAGACTCCCTTGTTTGTGGGACAAGGGACCCACCTAGCCTCAATGATTTGACTGCTAAGTCTAAGAAGGCATACATACTCTACCCCATTCTACCCCCTTTTGAACATGTGACCTCCAAATTGGGGTATGAGACCATGAGACCCCCTTGTTTGTGGGGCAAGAGACCCACCTAGACTCAATGATTTGACTGATAAGTCTACGAAGCCATACATACTCTACCCCACTATACCCCCCTTTGAACTTGTGACCTCTTAGGAGGAAACACATACTCTTAGCCATTAGTCCCACTCAATGTGTAATGTCAAAATCTATCTGTAATGTTAAAATTAAATGAGTTTCTAATATATCTAGAGTAACTTATCATTTAAGCTTCATATTTAAATTATATTTTTGTTCTCTTAAATAGTTTTGAAGAGTTTTGAAGAAAATAATGACTCCTCTAATCCATAACAATGTTTCACAACCACATATCCCTATGATCATGAAAGATAAACGAAATTTTCACAATCAAAACAAAAACATTACAGGGCGACAGGGGTGGCATGATGGGCCTTTGGCGTTGGGGTTGGGGGGTGGGGGGTGGTGCAGGACATCGATTCTTGATGTTCGATATGGATAATATTTGGAGAATTTTTACTAATTATATAATTTATCCTTACTAATCTAATATTCCAATGAATTTCATAACTACATTTTCGTTCATGTATTTGTTTATTTAGTTTAATGCAAACGAATCATTATGGATGATTGCATTGCAATAATTCTGTGTAATTATGCATCGCAAACATGAAAAATCATATTCATTTTTCATCAATTGAAATATTGTTTCAAAACAACTTTCACCATAAATACTCTTGAACCTACAAAATGTCTTAAACATATATCTACTCGTGATTTCCTCTATTTGCATTCATCTATGTTTTGTTTTCGTATGTTCTTATATTCATTATATGTTCACGATCAATTCATATTGAACATTTTTTCCTACACATAAGTGATTTAAAATATGCAAAAATTGGATTTTGATCATGGAACAATATGTCGTAACTTTCTTAGCATAAATTTGAATTAAAATGAAAACAACTTTTAATTGTTTTCTTTGCCAAAAGTCTTATCAGAATTTTTAGCCAATTCCATAACCAATCTATACAAAATATGTGCCCCAAAAGTCCTCATTATTTGTCAATCATAGAAGTTAAGATGATTTTATCATCCTTTCCAATTATACATTAAAACTATTTATACCATACATTTGTATCAATACATATATGTTTAATTCACATTCATAAGATAACATTGCTTCAACGTTCCATTCATCTAAAAAATTTATAAAATGTTCTAATGTTCCTTCACGTAACTTTGTTTACGTGTATCTAAAATGAAATAAATTCCACACACCATCGAATAGGAAATCTCCTACAGCATATGCAAAATTGTTTAAACAAAATAGATTATGCTAGCTTAGAATTGTATTTGTACGATCTCTTTTTGCAGCAAACAATTACTTCTCCATTGATGCTTTAGCAATCACGTTTCAAACATGTTCTAAATTGACTATGAGATATTTATCTATGATAAACATAACATAAACAACATCTAGGAAAATGAACAACATTATATATCTATACACGATAAATCCATAGGATAACAAGAAATACACACATTAATAGCATATGCATATATATACATCGATTCTCGTAAAAATATTATATAAGAACGAGATTTAGGATTCAAAAAAGGATCCACAATGTGCTTGATTAAGATATTATAGAATTTGTCCTTGTTTTCGAAGAAAACTTATGTGCATAATTCTTACGCTAACAAGAAAAACACACAACACTTATAACAATACTCTTCACTATCGATTCCAACAACTAGAAAAATAAAAACTTAGTAGAGCATGTACAAAAGCACTTTGGGAAAAATCATTCGTAACAAGCCCTCTCGATAACTAATCAAATATGTGTTTCCAACAAACATGTAAAAAAAATGCACGATGAATGCCTCGCTAATGAAACTATGAACACATTACTTATTAAACTTAAGTTAAAAAAGTTTTATAAGACTTACATATTTTATTTTTGATTTACACTGAAGAACAAATGTGCACAATAACAAACACAATCTTTCTGGGGAAAATTTCTGCAATTTTCCATGCATTCTCCCTTTGCATAGTTCTCTTGCACACCTTCCTTCCACACAATAATATTTTTAAACAATCCAAACCACTTAATATTAATCACTTTTCATAATGTATCAACAAATAGTTATTGTTCAAAGTGAAAGAAGTAGAGGAAGCTATGCAGAGTACACATGTATGAAAAATATTCCTAACTTATCTAATTTGGCGATCAATGTCTTTCTCAAAATTAATCCAGAGTCATAAGGCATGCATGAACTGTTTAGATCTTGCATAATCTTTACAACCTTGATATAGGTAGAAGTAATTTTCTCCTGTATTCTAATTCTATAAGACCCTGTAACTTTGATTTGCTTCATCTGATTAACATTCACCAATTCCCACCTTTTTTTTTTATCTAGATCAATAAGTGAATCAAGCCTTTGGCTAGAAGCATGCAAGTCATTTTTTATGAAATACATGTCTCCTTCGAGATCATGTTCAATTCACTCAACAAATTACTTATTTCTTTGTACTAAATGTTGAAAATCGAAAGCTTCTTGTTATGCATGTTCAATAATCTACAATATTTCACATATATTACTGATAATATATGTTTTTTACCGCATTAAGGAGAAATTTTTTAATTGTCTACAGTGGGGAGGGGCAGTGAATGTTTTCATTGTGTGGAATGTGAAAGTGGAATCGAAATTTTTATTGTACGAAACACTTCTCTGCCTTCCTTTATCTTTGCACATAGCTCTTGTATGCACATCCCCAATTTACAATTGTGGTCACCTAACAATGTGTCTTAGAATTATAATGCATATCAAGATTTTCTGATACATTGTAGGAAATGTTGAGGTGTGAAATCATGCATTGTACTGAACATAGTCAATAGTTACGTATTAAAAGGACACTTCAATTAATATTAGATCCAATGTTTTTGGTTAAAGTTAAAACATCTATTTTTATTATGTTCAAATATTTGGAATTTTTTGATAAATTGTATATAATGGCTAATTAACTGAGGTAATGAAATATGTGGAGGTACAAAATATCCTGAAAGAGAGTTTTTGTTCCATGATTTGGGCAACTCTCTTGAAGGCATTAGTCTTTTATTTCCATTATGTATGATCTTAGCATTTTTTTTTACAAAAATCAACTCACTTCAATGCATTGAACATAAATCTACTGGCATAAAGTATGAGTAGATGCTCCAACAATACTCATAGCTTTTGAATGCATTCTCCTTGCATAGATTTATATTTATAGTTATTATTGATAGTCTCTTAACAAATCTAACTAGTATTGCATAATAATTATTTTGAAACCTTGAACATAGTTTTGAAAACCACACATCAAATTGTTGAATCATCTCGATATCAAATAATACGTCTCCGAATTAAATTTTTTGTTCCCAATTCCACGTATTAAATTCACCTTCAGGAGAGTGTAGAGAAGAAATCTTAATTCGATATAGTTCGTGCTCTTTAACAAATTCCACCACACATTTTCTTTGCACACCCTTTATCTAACACATCGTTTCTCCCTTATCCACATATCACAAAATTAGTCTCTATTGTCTAGAGATACAAAACATTTGAAAACCTACTTCAAAGTTGTTCTACATCTCTGTCTCCTTCTCCACACCCTCTTATCTCCGCACATACCCCTACACCCACACATATTCATGGTTCCATGCACCTTTTTCTCACACAACAAAACTTCAAAAAATTTAAGATGGAAAAAAACTTTTAAATGAAATAAGAGAAAAAACCATTAGTTATTCTTGTCATAGTGTCACTATTAATATCAGTATCAATGTTCGAGTACTTATTGATGAAATGCCCCACCCCCCCTCACTTGCGTAGAGGACCTGACTGTTCTCTTTAACAAATTTCACCACACACAGTTTCTCCGCACACCCTTTTTCCCACGTACCATTTCCCCTTCCTCTACATATCAAAAAATGAGGCTCAGTTGTCCATAGATACGAAATATTATGAAACCTACTTCGAAGTTGTGTTATGTCTTTGTCTCCTTCTTTGCACTCCCTTATCTCCACACATACTCCTTCAAATGCACATCCTTCACTCCGCACATATTCAAAACTCCATGCACTTGTTCTCCAACACAAAAAAAAAAAAAAAAAAAAAAAAAAATCAAAACGAAATAAAAGAAAAACGCACTACCTGTCATAGCGACAATGTTTGTGTCACTACCAATGTTAGAGTAATTATTGATGAAACACCCAGTCGCTTATGTAAAGGACCTGCTTATATCATTGTCTAAATATTAGTGTCAAAGGACATGCTTAGACCATTGTGTAAATGTTAGTGTCAAAGGACTTACTCACAAAATGAATACTCAATTTTTTTTTTTATTATTATTTTAAATTGATTTATCATGAAATGGAAAATACTGAAAATAAATCACCTTCAACGAGGGGAATTATGTTCGATCACAACTCGCTCAGCAAATTGAAGATTAGAAATATGATTTCCAGAAATTAAAAAAATATTTTTGAATTTACATTAATATATATATATATATATATATATATATATATATATATATATATTTCATATTTTAACTTTGGTTAAAATTGTATAAAAAAACATGTTGTATTCCCTAGGGTGAGACTAATAACATAAAGGTATATATGGGTTGCAATTAATGCATTTTCTATCTGAAATATATCTTGTTTTTTGTTATAAAATGTTTAAATTATTTACCAGATATTTAATGAATTATTATTATTATTATTATTATCATCTAATTTTAAGGTCATGGCCAAGTGAGACACCAAATTGATGTATGAGACCATGAGACCCCCTTGTTTGTGGGACAAGGGACCCACCTAGACTCAATGACACTACTACATGAAGGCAATTTTAAGACATTTTTTTAAGACAAAAGAAATCTTTTGTCTTAAAAAGTCACTTTTTATTTTAGTAATGAAAGAGCAGAAGTGTCCTCAGACACACAACTTTATT